>VCRD01007426.1:0-21471 GCA_006783055.1 Trinorchestia longiramus
GGAGTCTGTGGGAGGAGGAATCGTGCCAGGTGAGGGGGTCTGTGGGGGGAGGATGCTTGCCAGGTGAGGGGGTCTGTGGGAGGAGGACGCTTGCCAGGTGAGGGGGATCATTTAAATATTTCGTACAAGATCAGTTCAAAAATACTGTTCAGGTTTTTGTTGGTAATTTGTAACTATTGGTTTATGTAGTATGTATACAATATAAAACATATTTGTTTTATTTCAATTTTGATTTTTGTTTCAAACTGACATAAAATTCCATGCATGTCTCTCGGTCTTTTTTCCAGAAATAAATCTTTATTCAGAAAACCTTATTTCCGTACAAAAACTTAGCAAATAATTTTTATCAATTGGAAACTGAAAGAACATTTTTAAATAAACAAAATCTCAAAAATACTTGATAACCCCATAAAGTATGGTATGTCGACATTAAGGATTTTTCCCTTTCATTCCAGCTGTACTTGTGTATCTACGCCAGCTGGACAGTAAAACTAACTGACAATTTGCCTTGGTTCCCACATTTAATTATCCTCAAATGAATTAATTAGCAAGATCTTAACCCATTAACGAGTAGAATTATTTACCGTATGTACCCTTCCCTTGCAATTTATCAAGGCCAGCTGAACATTGTGTAACCGGTGCATAAGAACCAAACCTGTTCAGAAAATGTACAAGCTTTGTATTGAACCAATTAACCCACTAAAATCGATACTTGATAATACAGTTAAAATGTGTATTTTTGTCCCTTGGTCACAAATGGAACCGCTCGTCATTAATGGGTTAACCCATTAATGACGAGCGGTTCCATTTGTGACCAAAGTTTCATAAGTGACCAAAGAAAGGACGTGTGTCAACCAGGGTGACTCAGGAGGGCCACTGTTCGTGGAAGGACCTTCAGGAGCACAGGAGCTAATAGGACTAGTGTCCTTCGGGTTGCGTTGCGGTGCTGGGTGGCCTGGCGTGTACACCAGAGTCCCTAGTGGGTGGCTAGTGTGTGACTAGTGTGTGGCTAGTGTGTGACTAGTGTGTGACTAGTGTGTGACTAGTGTGTGACTAGTGTGTAACTAGTGTGTGACTAGTGTGCGACTAGCGTGTGACTAGTGTGCGACTAATGTGTAACTAGTGTGTGACTAGTGTGTGACTAGTGTGTGACCAGTGTGTGACTAGTGTGTGACTAGTGGGTGACTAGTGGGTGACTAGTGTGTGACTAGTGGGTGACTAGTGTGTGACTAGTGTGTGGCTAGTGTGTGACTAGTGAGTGACTAGTGTGCGACTAATGTGTAACTAGTGTGCGACTAGTGTGCGACTAGTGTGTGAATGGTTGCCCACCTTTTATTATTTATTCATATATAGATGTACTTTGCCTACTATTAATTGTACAACGATTGATTGACGATGAGTTCCTTTCTCTCTCTCATAATTTACCTAAATCTTGGTTTCCAAAGGATGTTTTTTTAATGCTGTTTTTCTTTCATTCTCAATTAATACTTGTAAATGTCATAAATAATTTAAGCAACAAATATGACATAATCGCCTTCGAAGGAGCCCTAGTCCTTCACATGAATGAAATAATTGAAAGGTTCCCAATTTTTCAATGCCAATCGTGAGAAGGATAATGAATACACACAGAAAATTTGACATGTCCTATTCTAATGCTTACGGAAATAAATGAATGAATGCAATCTTCTGTATAGGACAGCTGAACTATAAAATATTATACCCTATTAACAGATAATTGCATTTTTAGCTGCTAAGTAGCTAAGTGTGATACGGAACAATCAAATTCAATGGAGATGTTCACATCATAATACGAGAATTCACCCTATCTCTAATTTCATTGATCTTGACATGATATTAACCTAAATACTTGTCATTTACAGTGGACATTCAACACTGGGGACGAGAATATAACAAATTCAACACTCGCATTTTTCACCTGAAATAAAACCCGTTATTTTCTTCTCATGCAGCATTCCTCTAACGCACGCGTCGAAGCACACGTACGAGATCTATTGTCCTTCATCAGCATGATGATTTAATTTAACACGTTAAGTGCGATACGACCCACCGGTGGGTCACTCAGGTTAGGTTCTGTAATTTTTTCAAAGCTTTCTAGTGACTGTGTGTACAAAGTAAAGATTTGCACCGGCTAGACAATCGCACTCAACGTGTTAATCCTTCTTTGGTTCAACCTAACTGCTGCCCTACTCATACCTAGGCATCAAACTTGGTATCAGACTGCCCTACATGCTGCCTACAGCTAAAGCAACCTTTTTCGCCGAAATTTAGCTCCCAAATCCTCTCTCTATGCGTTACTGACGTTTTATACTTCTTCCTTCTCTTCTTTCTACTTTTGTCGTAGACGTCTTTCCCAGGGTTCAGAACGGACAACGTGCTGTTGTGCGTACGTTTGGTTGCTCGGCTTTATCAGTTTAGTGTCGTGCGCAGCGGTGTTGTTACAGCGACTGGAGCGCTAAAACCTTACATATGAAGCTCATACGTATGCTCCATAACCTACTTCATGACAGCGTGACTAGTGTGTGACTAGTATGTGATACATGTATGACTAGCGTGTAACTAGTGTGTGACTAGTGTGAGACTAGTGTGACACTAGTGTGACACTAGTGTGAGACTAGTGTGTGATTAGTGTGTGACTAGTGTGTGGCCAATATTATGTATTTTGTGTATATATCACTTATATAGTGTATATATCATGTCTATTGCTCATATCACGTATACTGTGTATGTATCACGTACATTGTCCTCAAATATTACTACGACAAATAAACCAATAATCAAATATCACCACGATAACTAACTTTAAAAGTATCTGAATAAGTTAGCGCTGCTGTACATATATGAATGCACTTCTTTTAGAGAATTTTACCCTGATTATATGTTCCCCTAGGGATAATTTTACGAGGATATTTTTCCCTGATGTTCTTTCATTTTCCAGGCTTCATGGAGTGGCTGGAGTCTACCATCACCGGGGGGTTACAGTGCCCTCCACCTCCTGAACTGTGATCCTCCCCCCTTCTCTTCCTGGACTGTGATTTATATTTTCAATACATACATTCATTTAACACGTTGACTCCGAAGTGGCACGTATGTGTACCACTGAGGTTAGGTTCTGTAATTTTTTCAGATCCTTCTAGTGACTATGCGTACAAAGTGAAGTTTTACACCAATCAGGCAATCGGAGTCAACGTGTTAAACTTGATGTAGCCGGTCAGCTTTTCCATGAACATAATTACTGCATTCATGTGAGTTGTGTTATTTAGAACAAAACAACAAACAACAAAAACGTATATTTCCAATAAAGTTGGTACATAAGAAATGTAACAGCATTGGTTTTTGAAGATGTCTTATCATGAAATCCTTAAGTGGTACGTATTCTATGCATAGTATCATAGATGATAGAACAGCAGTACCTACGTGTATACGTAAACATTCACATAGAAGAAATGCTGAGTAAATTAACTAAGCCCTCGCTTGCGGGTGTTGGGGAGTTATCTGTACTTTTGTACAATTAACACGTTTCCTGCGGTTGCCTAGCGGGTATAAATCTTTACTTTGTACACATAGTCCCTAGAAAACTTTACATCGAGTTATAAAAGTTATAAACCTAACCTGAGTGACCCACCGGTGGATCACTTCGCCTTAAATGTGTTAAAAGAAGTTTTTTTCTTCTGATAAAATCTTACGAAGGCAATTTGACAAATTTGTTTTCAAATATATTACTATACTACTATGCTAAATAAGGTAAAAATTAAAGCAACGAAGTTGAGTTGCGTATGCTTGTAGGGCTAAGGAACAATGCAGGCACCAACCGGAAAAAATTATTTGATTAAAGGTACATAAAATATTAGCTTGCTTTCTAGTTATTATTTATATGTTTAGGATGCCGATTCCATACAGTACCGTTAGTATTTTTTAAGTTTTAGTTGTATGTTGTATGTAATTATTATGTTAGTTATAGAAGTATTAAATGTTTTCTTGCGATACAAATTCTATGTAGTATGCAATACGAAAAGTACTACACTGTATGGTAGGTTATACTGTGTGTTTTTACGGGTTGCGTAGCGCTGGGACACCCAGTATACTGGGACACTAGGGCACCCTGAACTGTATGGTGTGTAAATGTCTATACGGGCTCGGCACTGTTTAAAAATACAGTAAGAATAACTGGAAAAAGAAGAAGTAAAAGCTGATTTGGTACGACACGAGGCTTTAATTGTACGAATATCTTGCACAATAGTCCGAATATCGTGTACAAATGTAGAATAGAACCGAATAAGGCAATAGAAACGAGCCGCTTGGTCCAATTTTTGGGTTCTACCAGAGTCCCATACCGTTTAAAGTAAAGGCATCAGTCAAGCAAGCCATTTCAGTCACGTACACGCACTTCACTTATGCACAGGCATTTCAGTCACACAATAGTCTGAGAATGATAAAAAGTGGTAAGCTTTTTTTCCACTTGTTTGCCATGCTTGAGTATTTTAGTGGTCATGATACCTAGATCTCTTTATTGCGCTATTGCTATAACAGATGTATGTCATTCATCATGTGTTCGAAGTGCTAGTTATTTGCACTAACGTGCATTACTGAACATTTATGAATGTTGAAACTCATTTGCCAGGTTTCAGTTTATTGTAGTAGACAGTTTAGCTGCGATTAGATAGTTTTCTGTCTCTTTCGATAAACGCTCTGTGACAAAGGTTAGTGTTGTCGGTGAATTTGTTGATTTTACTGATGATTCCGATGTCAAAGTCGTTGATGTAGATAATGAAGAGGAGCGGGCCTAGAACACTCTCTTGGGGATTCCTGATGTTACATGCATCAAATCACTTGCTTGATCATGAATCATCACTCGTTGAGTGTGACCAGTGAGCAAGTTTCGTATCCATCCAGAGTAGTTGCCTTGTATTCTATGCGCTTCCACTTAAACCATGAGCCTTCCGTGAGAAACTTCGTCAAAGGCTTTTTTAAAGTCGAGGTATGCAAGGTCTACGACTTTTGTACAGTCGTATATGCGGTTGACTTCTGCAAAAAAGTCGTGGAGTTTTTTGAGACAGCTACGTTTTTTCTGAATCTGTGCAGAATGTCAGTAATCAGGTTTTGATGTTATAGGTATTTTGTAAGATGGACTTTGAGTAATCTTTCTATTGTTTTACTAATGATAGATGTTTCACTGATTGGACGATAGTTATTGGGTGTTTCTTTGTTCCCCTCTTTGAAAAATGTGACATTGTCCTGCTTTTAATCCTCTGGAGAATAAGAGTACGAATATCTTGTACCATAGTACGAATATCTTGAACTATAGTACAAATGTTTGTACATTGTTACACGCATGGCATACGTTAATAGGAGAGTGAATGAAATATGACAGAGATGTTTTGTATGAAAAAAAATTTGTGTGACGTATGTATTACTCAGCTGCTATACCTTCACGTTATAGGGCAGGTGAGTTAGAAAAGTATACCATATAAAGGTATACTGACATTAGTAAACTGGTGAGGTGTAGGATGTTGGACTATGTATATGATACATGTACATATACACCATATAGAGGTATGTCAAAAGAACAGGAAGGGAGATTTTCTACGTTAGTGTAATAATTAATAAATGGTATATAATTATTATGTATAATTAATAAACAGTATATGATTATTATGTGTAGGTAGTACACAGGATTTGGTAAATAAATGCAAATAATATACACTATATAATAAACATGCACAATTGATATGCAGTACAAAATGTGTATGATTAATCCGCGGCATAAAATTAATATGCAGGACATAATTAATATATACAATTAATTTGCAGTAAATAAGAAATACATAACATAACACACAATTAATATACAGGTGTCATAGTAATACCAATTCAGCGGAACTTAGTTTTTTTCTACTCGTGGTATGAAGTGGGAGTCAATATTGATGTAAAATTCTCGATTTTATTTGTCAAGTGTAAAATTGTTGATGCAGTACTGTTATATGTAAATGTTAACATTCAAAGAAAACCTACAATGTGAAATTTAACATTTTGCGTGAACTGTTAGTTTTATTGAAACTATTAGAGTTCTGTTGAAACAAAGACACACACAAAGAAGATGCAACGCGTGGTAAAACAAAGCAGAATATTTTTATATTTCAGAAAGCTGTGTGAGTGACGTACCTTCATGGGAGATCATACAATGTGCTCTTGTGCTGCACATAAGACACATGTGTTCCATGTGTCCCATGTGTCGTACACTGCAGTACTTGCACTTCTTGACACATGTGGTGAGCGGGGCAGTGAGCTCCTCCAGGGTATCATTTTTGTTGAAACTTTCCTATAAAAGTTTGAATTTCTATACTTTCCTATAAAAGTTTGAATTTCAATACTTTCCTTTAAAAGTTTGAATTTCAATTTTTCGAATTCGTGTATTAACGCCCATTGTGGTTTTGTTTTTCGGCTCTGCCGAGGTTTAAGAATTTCTTAGTTTATGCTTTGGGAAGACAATTTTAGATAACTAGGAAGAGCGTCAGATAATAGGAGGTCGTCGGAACAAGGTGGGAACCATTTACGAGAGCTGTTTGTTCCACCCTCCGATGGACTACAAAGAAGTGCTTTTAAAATTACATAACATATTGATTTTATTAACAAAAGTGCTGCAGGATCTTACTTAATTCTCTACACAATCGCTAAAACGGATACAACCCGATTGAACAAGGTATGGGCAATTGAACATAGTCGCTACGATCAATGCTTCGCCAAATGTAAGTAACGAAGTGTAATCCATTTTCTGTATGCAGAAAGATGTAGTGTTACTGAAATCGATCTCAGAATGTGTACAGTATACGATGAAAACTTCATGAGTGAGGGTAATGGACGGGAATGGTGTAGAAAAGTTGAAGAAAGACGAACAGACATCCATGTTCTTAGATCTAAAATATTTGAATATATATGCTGAATGAAGACACAAACTATATGAATACATGAAATCTATGAATTTGTGTTTCCAAAATATGAACCAAAGATAAGGAACAGTAAAAGGTATATGTTTTACTTTAAATCTGAATTTGTCGTGTGCATCTTGATCTTGTTCATGAGGAGGTTTTCATCTTAAGAAGCAGACGGCACATTGTACCAGTGTGATGATAGATTCTCTAAAGCAGGTAGTGAAACTCTTCTTCTTAGTATGATTATATTAGATGGAGTTTATTGATAACTCTCGATTATTAACTCTGGAGAACTCTCGAAGATACTCAGAGAGAATTAACGAGAACAATGAGACAATTAAGAGTAACCCGACGGAGCTGTGACTTCCTATCGACTGAAGAATATTGATGGTTTGTTCAAGAGGTGGAATGATCCAACCTCAATCTGAGCAGTCTGATACATGTTAACAATTTGAATCAGCAAATACTTTAAAACCAGGCATCGTCGGACTGTATCAGCGAATACTTTAGAATCAGGTCTTGTTTGGGCAATTCAGCATAAAGATTAGGGTCAAACATTTTAAGAATTATAAATCTTGTATCACACATTTAAATTTTTCATCACATGAAGAAATAGTTGGTATGACTCAAGTTTAATTCTCAGTGTTTGTGAAGAAATTGTAGCTCTTTTAGAAGGGCTGTCGAAGTCATTTGATCGATATTTTGACGTAGGAAAACTGGAAAAATTTGATGAATGAATTATGAATCCATACTCTTTCGATTTAGCTAAAATGTTAGATGAGGAAGAGCTGAAAGATCTTATAGAACTGCGTTCTAATCGTGCACTGCGAGTTGAGGAAAACAATTTATAGGCGTATCAGAATTGCTAATAGCATACGGAGTGTTATTTGCATGACACTGACTTTGCATAAATGAATTCTTAACATTAGGCTTATAATATAACACGTTATTGTCGTGAGATGCGATTTGGTTTCTCGCATTAGCGTGAACTGATGGTATTTTCATTGCATCTGAGTCACGCATTTGGTCAGTTGCTTAACAGATATTTTGTTGAGACAATGGCTTAATGCTAAACTTATTATATAACATATTATTGTCGGATGCTATTCGATTATTTTTTACATTAGTATATGCTAGGTGATATTTTGACTTTGAGTTCTGCACGGGCCATGTTACTGTTGACCTTAAAACTTCTGCTGTCGATTGACAATCCCCCTCGTTGTTCGTTGTTTCCCCCCTCTTGTTCGAAGCTGGTGTGGCTGACGCTGTAGGCCCTGTGTGTGCTGGGGTGTTCAAAACGCCGCCGACAAAATTTAGTTGTACATTTGGATCTTCCTTCTCGGCAGTTTTGTTGACCGTTATGGCAATGCTTTGTGCACTCCTCTGTGATGATTGCGCAATTTTTCGTTTGCGGTGAGTCGAGATGCAGCTTTTTTTTGTTTTTGTTTTGTTGTTAAAATGGCAAGAATCAGTCGTAATGACAACAAAACAATTGGTTGTTTCCTTTTAACCCAATTGTTGTCATTAGGATCGATTGTTGCTTTTTTCTGAGTCCATAGCTTTTTCTTCAATGTCGTGTTTATTTGGGGCTTCGAAAACTAACCATGTAGCTTCAGGTCAGAAGGAAGGTTTAGTTTTTTAGTTGTTTTGAGTCTAGAGCATTCTTTGCCCCATCAAAACTTAACACTTGAGTACTGTACATATGTAGTGCCTCGGAATTACCTGCTGAGAAAGACAATTTCACTAGTGCAAATCTGTGGGCAAATTTGAATCGAGATAGAAACTAAATCCCGAATCGTGTATAGGCATGTGACTTATGCGTTCATAAATATATTTAATAATATATTTGGTACAATTTGACGTGTTTATCCATAGGTGACTTTTTAGCATTTTTATTCAATATTAAGGTTTATTCAATATTTTTTCTTAAGTGCATACCTGATGCCACATATTTTTAATTTATTTTTATGAAGATCGCAAACATTTTCATGAAAAGCGTTATGAAGGTGTGGCATAATGTATAAATTAGTGCAACCACTAATTCAACAACGACATCAACGGAGACGCCTATGCTTCTATGAGGGTGTGCTGGTTGAGCACGCCTCATGTGGTTGAACGCAATAGCGTCACAAGATTGTGCGTTGGTGCGAGCGAGAAAAGGCTTCTGTGCCGGTTGAATTACCGGTTGTATGTTGAAAGTATTCGTTGTCGTGAACATCTGTGCTCGTAGAATGGTAGGCTAAGTGGACTCAGTTATTAACACTAGCATAGGGATACTTGTCACCAGAATAGAGGTTGTGAGTTGCGGTTGTCGTGTCCGCGTTGAACACGGTTGGAGGACGCACATTAGTAATGCCAAACGTCACTGACTGGAAAACAAAGCAAACAAAGGTAAGCAAACTCGTATTATAAATTACCGTAGTTGCAACTATTAGGCTTACCAACAGAAACCTATTATCATATTGTATGAGTTATCATAGACGAATGTAGATGTTTGTAACAACTTTACACTAAAGCGTACATAGCTATTTTTATTTAATTGGAAAGCAGAAATGAAAATTTATAAGTTGTTCTTCCGTCTGACTGATATAAAAGAAAACTGGTATGAATAAACAAACAAACAAACAATCTTTATTTCCAATCAAGTACACAGTACATAGACATTAGTACATTGGTTTTTCAAATTCTTAAGGTTAACATTCTAGGAGTAAGGGTGATAGTGAGCTCCATGCGACGATCCCGGGAGGTTTGATAGGCGTCTTCATGGGCTTTGAGTGCTTAGCGGGTTGAGTGCACGGCGCGGCGTACGAGAAACAACTCGTGTCCATGGCCGGGTTCGAACCTGCGGTCTTTCTACATGAAGCAGAGATCCGATACAGAACACGGGCCGCAGACCACTCGACCACGGTGGTTGTGTAGGGCCGCAGACCGCTAATGACCATAATTGTGTATGTGATGCCCAAGACCATAATTGTGTATGATCACAATTTTTAAATTGTTTGTGAAAAACATAATTCGTTGTATAAAAGTTACATGTAAATAAAATTCTGTATTAATCACAAACCTATTAATTTATGGGAATTATTTTATTAAGTGAACTAATCAGTCAAGCTTAAATATCATACAATCAAACTCGTACGTCTGGCAGATTTTGTGTTACCTTCTCTAGCAGGAAGTTTATTGACCATACTTGTAGAAGTATGAGCAAATACACGCTTGCTGTTCAGTTTGCATGCAGTTAAAATATTAAGTTAAACTTGGCCCGGTTCCTGTCTATTGTGGGAAGGTTGGAGGATCTTTAAGGGAGAAAGAAAATTGTATAGACACCTTCATTCTCTTGTACTAATACTGATATAAGTTTTGTGAAACTTTACTGAGAAACAACACTAAAACAAGAACCTAAGCTGCAGTGGAGTTGCTCGAGTCCAGGTTGGTGGGCCGATAGTCACTACACTTGCCAGAAGTCTTTTTAAAGGGCTCTAGTTCTATCAACCAACCTTGCTGTTCAGTCTTACGGTTAAATTTGTTTTATGGATATTCTAGCTTAATTCTGTTTCTCACTTTGAAGAGACAATAACTACTGTTCTATGTTTACAACTTAACTTTTTTCTTCTTGAAAGTCATTTTGAATTAACCTCATGTTTGACTTCTCATGTCTTATCCTTAATGTATTTTTCATCATGAATAGTGTTTTATCATGTGCTAAGCTAATTTGTAAGCAGAAAAAGGCTTATGCCTTATGCTTTTTAGGAGCAAACCTGTGAATTTTGTAAAGACCCTGTGACTCTAAATCTGGGTTAAATTTCTCTTTGCAAAGGTTGGGATGGTACTTCATTGTTTCTTTTTATTTTAAGGCTCAAAAATGCATATGGATTCCCAGGTCAACTGCAGTTATGATGAATTATTTAACAATACAGGTAGAAATTTACCTTATCTATTATTTTAGTAATTTTTCTATTATAGTGTTAGAAGTACAGTGTTTGTTTTTATAATGAATTGAAAAATGTTACACATAAATATTTATTAGGATAATTTTTCATACAATGAGAAAATGTTTTTAATTTACTTCAACATATTGACTGTTATAAGTAGTTGCCATAATTTTTTTTTGATGGCCTAAGTCATACATGTGTTAGTTTCCGTAATAAAATGGATGATATAATGATGAATTAGATGAGCTATCTGTAGGGTTAATAATTTACAACTTGAGCTTCTGAATACTGGTGATGTTTGTATTTTATGCTCTTCAAACCATTGTATTTTATGCTCTTCAAATCATTGTATTTTATGCTCTTCAAATCATTGTATTTTATGCTCTTCAAATCATTGTATTTTATACTCTTCAAACCATTGTATTTTATGACCTTCAAACCATTGTATTTTATACTCTTCAAACCATTGTATTTTATACTCTTCAAACCATTGTATTTTATGACCTTCAAACCATTGTATTTTATACTCTTCAAACCATTGTATTTTATGACCTTCAAACCATTGTATTTTATGACCTTCAAACCATTGTATTTTATGCTCTTCAAACCATTGTATTTTATGCTCTTCAAACCATTGTATTTTATGCTCTTCAAATCATTGTATTTTATGACCTTCAAACCATTGTATTTTATGACCTTCAAACCATTGTATTTTATGCTCTTCAAATCATTGTATTTTATGACCTTCAAACCATTGTATTTTATGCTCTTCAAACCATTGTATTTTATGCTCTTCAAACCATTGTATTTTATGCTCTTCAAACCATTGTATTTTATGACCTTCAAACCATTGTATTTTATGCTCTTCAAATCATTGTATTTTATGCTCTTCAAATCATTGTATTTTATGCTCTTCAAACATTGTATTTTATGCTCTTCAAACATTGTATTTTATGCTCTTCAAACCATTGTATTATATGCTCTTCAAATATTGTATTTTATGCTATTCAAACCATTGTATTTTATGCTCTTCAAGCCACTCAAGAACTACTAACTGTAAGCTCTACTTCTTAGGTTTTAAATTTGCAGATAATTTGTGGTATAGGATAAAAAAAAATGTTCAATATTCCTAGTTTAATTTTTGAGGGCAAATATTTAGCATGCATTGTTCTGTTATATTGCATTAGTAAGTTAAGTTATTGACATCATTCATGAGACAACCGTGTGATAGCCATTTGATAGTGCTACCTTTTGGCAACCATATAATATTGCAACCTTTTATAACCATTTGATAATGCAACCTTTTGTAGCTATTTGAGAATGTAGCCATTTGATAGTGCTACCTTTTGGCAACCATATAATATTGCAACCTTTTATAACCATTTGATAATGCAACCTTTTGTAGCTATTTGAGAATGTAGCCATTTGATAGTGCCCCCCGTTTGTAGCCATTAAATAATGCAATCTTTTTTAGTCATTTATTTATGCAATCTTTTGTAGACATTTAAAAATGCAATTTTTCATAGCCATTTAATAATGCAATCTTTCATAGCCATTTAATAATGCAATCTTTCATAGCCATTTAATAATGCAATCTTTCATAGCCATTTAATAATGCAATCTTTCATAGCCATTTAATAATGCAATCTTTTGTTTCAATTTAATAATGCAATCTTTTGTAGTCATATAATACTACAATCTTTTTATGGCAGTATAATACTGCAACCTTTTTGTGACCATATTGCATCACATAATCAACAATTACAAAGTATAAATTTTTGTGTTTTTTGTAATCAGAAATATATATTTTATAAGGGTTGCATCACAGAAAATGCAATAATCTTATCTGCAATACATAGTAAGGGCATTATATGTTTGAAATCATATAAAACTGATCAGTTGTATTATACAAATATTGGAGCATATTTAAAATGGATATCATGATATGTTGGTCAACAAATCTTGCAAGTTATAGTGCACCTATGCATTCTGAAGAATTGATGTAGGGTTAATAATATTTATTACTTTTTCTACTTCCACAGTTTCCATTAAAGATTTTACATGTAGAAATTAATATCATTGCCATCTTGAATTATCTGATTTGTTGATAGAGATTCTGAAAATCAAAACATTAAGTTTTATAAAGTTTTTATTCATTGATACATTTTAAATTGATAAAGCTATGTGATATACTATTCCTTAACATGCTATTTCTTATTTATAATAGTTTAAAAAAGTAAAGTTATTGCTTCTGCATCAACAAAAACATTTATTGCTTCATAGAGGTATGTTGAATGTTACTTTTTTGTGGGGTTTGAGAATTGAATAGATTATGGCAACAAGAATGAGTTGTTTGGTCCATTTTTGGGTTGCTTTCCAAGTCCCATGTTGTCCAACATAAAGGGTTCAATGATGTGCATCTTGTGACCTTGTAGGGATGTAGTGATGTGTACATAAGTAGTCTAGACCTTCCTCTTCTTTTTGTATGACTTTTCTAAGGTCACCAGTGTGGGCTCAGGTCAAAGTGCTGGCATTCTGATTGATGAGTTTTCATTTTCACTGTTTCCTTAACCAGTTTAAATGAGTAACTTATAAATAAAAGGCTGGAATTCTAAATAAAACCAGTAATTATTTTGTTATGCTAAAACATACAAGGTTTAAAGACTGGCAGACAGTGTCTGGCTTTAAAAAATACAAACTAATCAACTTGAATACCTACCTACTTGTGACCTGGACTACTATAATTTTGCACTCCAACTTAGAACTGTCTGAGATTCTAGTGTTGTAAAAGAGAGCATGTGTTTACTTGCTGGTTTTCATCATGGAACTGATGCTTTTTGTTTAGTATTTAATTAAAGGCTTAATTAAAGCTTGAGTTACAAGTCTCACATTGGTTTAGTTGTTTATTTTCTTTTATGTTTTTCTCATTATTTAGGATAACATTTTGTACCACAGGACACATTTTCTGATTTTAGAACCCATTTTCTTACATTAGATATTATTTTCTGTCATAAGGACCCATTTTCTAACATTAGATCTCAATTTCTGATATTAGATCTCATTTTCTTACATTAGATCTCATTTTCTGACATTGGATCTCATTTCTGACATTAGATCTCATTTCTGACATTAGATCTCATTTTCTGACATTAGATCCCATTTTCTGACATTAAATCCCATTTTCTGACATTAATTCTCATTTCTGTAATATGGAGCCATTTTCTGACCGTTAGGGCTGCCACTTATATGAATTTTTTCCCTTCATTTCTTATGCTTACTTGAGTAGTGTCACTGACACTAGTGTCACCAAGTTACTCTGTATTTTTTCTGAGATGCTCATGCTGTCTGTCATTGTTTGCTGTCACTGACCATGTCTTCAAAGTCAACTCATGACTCAGCAATCCTATTCAAATTTAATGTTTACAGATTGTCACTGTGATCATCAGCTGCAATGACAAGATTTTGTTATTGATCCTGAGTATGCAATATAGCTGCCATAAATAAATATTAAATCAACTACTTCTGTTTGTGTATATCAATCCATTAGTTTTACCTCTGTAAATTTTGTTTCTACTGTATTTTCAGGAGTCTGTTTGTAATTAATTTAATCAGCAATAATATAACATTGATATACCATGAACTGGGAGCGTGGTACTGGTCGTCCAAGAAGGGGAGGTCGAGGTATGCACAGACCCATGGGCCATGGCCCACCTCACTATGGGCATCAAATGAAGCAATTTGTACCCAGACTTCCTTTTGATATGGTGCTGTGCGAGTCAGCCTTCCCTCGTGTCAAAGCAGCTCCTGATGAAGCTGCGTTCACTCAGGTCGGTTCCTCAAACACGCATCTAATTTTGTTGCTATCTAGCAAAATGTTTCTTGTGTGTTTTGTAATAGTTCCATTTTAATGATTCTACAAAGAAAGGCTTCTAGTGAATAGATGTTTAAACATTGATGGCAACAATGTATCTTTTTGCTATAGATGTTATAGCAATTGTGTCATCTATTGTTCCTGAAGTTTACATTCCTTGCTATGACTATGTAGGACCAATTCAATATTCAAGCTTTTGCTAGCAGTTCAATAATTAAAGCTTTTGGGAGCTGTTCAATAATTCAAGCTTTTGGGAGCAGTTCAATAATTTAAGCTTTTGGGAGCAGTTCAATAATTCAAGCTTTTGGGAGCTGTTCAATAATGTAAACTTTTTGGAGCAGTTAAATAATTTAAGCTTTTGGGAGCAGTTAAATAATTTAAGCTTTTGGGAGCAGTTAAATAATTTAAGCTTTTGGGAGCAGTGAAATAATTTAAGCTTTTTGGGAACAGTTCAATAATTCAAGCTTTTGGGAGCAGTTAAAAAATTCAAGCTCTTGGGAGCCATTGAACAGTTTGAGCTTTTAGGAGCACAAACTCATTGTAAGTGAAACATTCTAAAATCACATACAGACTCCCTCAGGGTACAGTGTCAAGTCTTTGACATCTGAAGTACCTACATAGTACTGTAATATGTACAATAATTATTTCTTTCTCTTTAATATATGGTACTTATGATTGTATGTAAGCTTGGGTGTTCTGATGCCAAGCAGGTCATAATTTGGATGGCACGTGTATTAGTTAGGTATAAATAGAACTTTTTTAAGGGTAGCTTGTGGACCAACAAAAGCATAAAGACTTTTTGCTGAAATGATGGGCTGAAAAAGAAAATTTTTGATAGTATTAGAACCAAACCACATAATTTTTGTTAAAATGTTAATTAATACATTTTGTAATTGTTCCACTGGTTAATTGATGCACTTATTAATTAGTGCACTGGTTAATTAATGCACTGGTTAATTAATGCTCTAATTTTATTTGCGCAGGCGCTACTGAAGCGCAACAATGACCTCTCACCAACACCAGCTGAACAAGCCTCCGTTCTCAACCTAGTCACCAAAGTTCAAGCTGTGCTTGACAATCTCATTGTAGACTCAAGCAATTTTGATGCAGGAGTAAGTATTTGATGTGAGGCAATACCTGATCATCCAAACATCAAGCTCTGCATGACAATATTGTTGATGGAATAAATTTTGATGCAGGAGTAAGTATTTGATGTGAGGCAATACCTGATCATCCAAACATCAAGCTCTGCTTGACAATATTGTTGATGGAATAAATTTTGATGCAGGAGTAAGTATTTGATGTGAGGCAATACCTGGTTTGTAAAGTTTAAGATGATGGTGGAATTGTTGTCTTGTGTAGTTTTGACCTGATGATTGCTGTGCAATTTTTGTGTATGTAGGGTCAAAAAGTCTATACCTTGCAGGTATATTGATGTAAACATATACTTTCAGAAATATATGCTGTTATAAATGGATACTGATATGTATAAGTAAAGGGTGTGGCAAAAGTCACATGATATATTTAGAATTAATTTATGCAAAAACTACTTGAGATATAAACTTCGGGTAAATTGCAAACGAAAGAAAGGGTTTTGGAATTTTTATTTAAATAGGATATCATCTAAATGTCCTCCATGTTGGTTTATGGACATGCGAATTCTTTTCGTAACAGAATCCATCACTTTTCTTAGCATCTCGGGAGGAATGTTGCGAATATCTTGAGAAATGTTCTCTTTCAAATGTTCCAAAATACGAGGCCTATTAATGTATACTTTTGACTTTAAGTACCCCCATAAAAAGAAATCCAAAGGGGTCAAATCACAAGATCAAGGAGCCCAAAGAATATCACCAAAACGTGAAATTAATGGATTTGGGAAAATTGTCTTCAAAAGAAAAAAAATGTTCAAAATGTCTGACGAGGCACATTTCCACCTTTCCGGTTATGTGAACAAACAAAATTGTAGATATTGGAGTGCTGAAAATCCAAAAATTGTGCATGAAATCCCACTTTACTCACAAAAGGTTACTGTCTGGTGCGGTATGACAAGTGAAAGGATTATTGGACCCTATTTTTTTTTAAATCAGAATGGAGAAACTGCGACTGTAACTGGAGCTGCATATAGAAAATTCATTGAAGAATATTTAAGACCTCAAATTCAAGATGGGAATATGTGGTTTCAACAAGATGGTGCAACAGCCCATACAGCAAAGGAATCAATTCAACTTTTGAAGACAATTTTCCCAAATCGATTAATTTCACGTTTTGGTGATATTCCTTGGGCTCCTAGATCTTGTGATTTGACCCCTTTGGATTTCTTTTTATCGGGGTACTTAGTCAAAAGTATACATTAATAGGCCTCGTACTTTGGAACATTTGAAAGAGAACTTTTCTCAAGAGATTCGCAACATTCCTCCCGAGATGCTAAGAAAAGTGATGGATTCTGTTACGAAAAGAATGCGCATGTGCATAAACCAACATGGTGGATATTTAGATGATATCCTATTTAAATAAAAACTCCAAAACCCTTTCTTTCGTTTGCAATTTACCCGAAGTTTCTATCTCAAGTAGTTTTTGCATAAATTAACTCTAAATATATCATATGACTTTTGCCACACCCTTTATATGCTGACATATTTATATCAGCATATCTTCTTGATTTATCTGCAGCTGTCTATCACAGACCAGGAAATACTCCTAAAATGACTCTGAAGTGTGTTGTAGGCACTTTAGAGCTATGTACGTAGCTTTTGTTTTTCTCGTACAGTGGGTGTGTGTGTGTGTCCGTGGTGTCCTACAAGCGACCTACATTGAATTGTGTAAAGTACCGAGCATAATCTGTGTCTCCTACTCTCTCCAGATAGACGAGCTGCGTCAGATTGGCTCGTACAAGAAGGGTACTATGGTCACAGGCCATAACGTTGCTGACATCATCGTCATCCTCAAGTCACACCCCACCAAGGAGGCCGTGCAGGTCTTGGCCAAGAAGCAACTCGAGATGCTCAAACTGCAGGAACCCAGTGACTGTAAGTTATAGAAGCCCATTGGCTGTGAGTTATAGAAGCCCAGTGGCTGTAAGTTATAGAAGCCCAGTGACTGTAAGTTATAGAAGCCCAGTGGCTGTGAGTGGGGGCCTAGTGGCTGTAGGTGGGAGATGTGCGGGTGCCCAGTGGCTGTGGGTGGGAGATGTGCGGGTGCCCAGTGGCTGTGGGTGGGAGATGTGCGGGTGCCCAGTGGCTGTGGGTGGGGATGTTCGGGTGCCCAGTGGCTGTAGGTGGGAATGTGTCGGTACAGTCTCGTTACAGCTCGGTTTCATTTCAGCGTAGAACTAAAGAAGAGCAAAAAAAATCTATCATGCTTGTCTGGAACGAAAATTGTAGTGTTTGCTTCTGTGAGCTTGTATCCTAGATTCTGCTTATTCTGCCCATTTGAGTTGATCAGAGATGATAATTTATAACTTGCATCGTTAAGCCTGTATATTTTATACTGAATATTTCATTAATTGGGGTCTAATCATGTGTCTAGAAAAGGTGGCGTTTTTTATACTTTGAACTATCCGAGTTACAAAAAGGCAATTTTTAAAATTTTGGTTTCCGGCGCTGAAGTAAAATCAAATTGCGCTATTCCTGAGTCAAGGCTATATAAGGTTAGTGATGACGACTGTGTGACTGATTAATTCGAGGGGAACTTCATTAATTAACACGTTGCCTCCGATTGCCTGACTGGTGTAAATCTTCACTTTGTACGCATAGTCACTAGAAGGATCTGAAAAAATTACAGAACCTAACCTAAGTGGTACACATACGTACCACTTCGGAGTCAACGTGTTAACTTCCTGAGTCTGGTGCCGCTATGCAGGGTTGCCTCCTTGAAAATCTTGAAATGTCCTTGGGAGAAAATTATTTGTCCTTGAATTTTGAAATGTTCTTGAAAAATTGTATTGCGTATGCAATCAGTGCATGCTATTGTGAACGACCTTGGATGTCCAGCCCCTAAGACAATTGCAGACAGAGATTCCAAGCGAACAGTAACCAAGTTTGAAGGTCTATTGTCCTAATTAAGTTAAAGAAATTTGGTCAGGTATACAGATGATTTTCTGTAATAAAATCAGGCCTTTATCTCTTTGGTACGGATAGAACACAGAGGCGAGTTTAAGAATTACAATACCACGCAAAGCCTTCTGTTGGACAAGTTCCTTCAAGCTTTATTGGTGGAAACTTTATTTACGTAGCTTTGAGAAATGATGAAAACGTTGTTCTTTTTGTACGGACCAGCATCATTAGAACTGGTGTTTAGCATTAACAATGACACACTGACCTCCGACTTGTCAAAGAAAACTGTAGTTGCTCAGCTAGTTGTCGTTTATGCAGTGAGAGCACGATTAGGTAACGATACTTACAAAAATATACAAGTTTAGCATAACCAGACGAATGATGACTGGCTGTCGCGCTGCACGGATGTGGTATCATACAGGGTGTTTAAAAAATGTATACATTTTGAGAAGGCTGTAGTTTGAATAATACTGGTGGTACATAAGGTGGGTAACAACTTTCTGGATATATAATTTTAAAAGGCGGTAGTTTGAATACTACTGGTATACATAAGGTAGGTAACGTATTCTGGATACATAATTTTAAACGGCGGTAGTTTGAATACTACTGGTGTACATAAGGTGGGTAACAACGTATTCTGGATACATAATTTTAAAAGGCGGTAGTTTGAATACTACTGGTGTACATAAGGTGGGTAACAACGTATTCTGGATACATAATTTTAAAAGGCCGTAGTTTGAATACTACTGGTGTACATAAGGTGGGTAACAACGTATTCTGGATACATAATTTTAAAAGGCGGTAGTTTGAATACTACTGGTATACATAAGGTTGGTAAAAACGTATTACGGATATGTAATTTTAAAAGGCTGTAGTTTGAATACTAATGATGCTAGGAGGCTGGCACAGGTCTTATTCGAAAGAGCAAGTTCACAAATTTTATTTTGTATGCAGAATACGTTGTTACCTACCCTATGTTCACCTCATGAATACCAGTAGTATTAAAACTACAGCCTTTTAAAAATGTATTCATTTTTTGTGACACCCTGTAATTCAGAAGGAAGAGAATGAACAAAAACAAAGTGAGGTGATGAAGAAAAAGGGTCTCGTGAGCAAGAAGCATTCTTATAACAAAATGCTTAACACGTTGACTCCGAAGTGGTACGTATGTGTACCACTGAGGTTAGGTTCTGTAATTTTTTCAGATCCTTCTAGTGACTATGCGTACAAAGTGAAGTTTTACACCAATCAGGCAATCGGAGGCAACGTGTTAAACTGGAGCATTCAGTTCA
Source organism: Trinorchestia longiramus (assembly GCA_006783055.1). NCBI lineage: Eukaryota > Metazoa > Arthropoda > Malacostraca > Amphipoda > Talitridae > Trinorchestia > Trinorchestia longiramus. The sequence goes on from VCRD01007426.1 coordinate 20,095, forward strand.
AAGGGTGTTGCAAGAAGCTGATCTTCTTGCTAAGAAAGCAGAGAATGAAAATTATCTCTTACTAGACAGTTCCCGTGGAAATTCCACGATTTAGATTAGACTAATTTGAAATTATTATAAAGATGAACGTATTAAAGATTTACTACGAATTATTCTATTTTGAATGAATATTTTTTATTAATGTTTACAGAACTACCATTCTGTATCGTATCCAATGATAACATGGCCCAGATAGAACCCGTTGAAATTTTTTGTTTTAAAAGTGATAAAATTAGGATCTATGAAATAAAATGCATTTTTCAGTTTAACCCGTGGTACTATGAGAATCAGAATATTTTTCTTGAATATATACAAAGCTTTCATTTTGTATCTTACCTAACGATAACATGGCCGTGTAAGAGAAGAAAGTTAATAACGGAACAAATGGCGTGTTTTATAGTGATCCGGTGCCTTTGGTATCCACAATACAATGCTTGTAATACATGCATACCCATTCTGATTTCAGTTCAATAATTTTTCTTCAGTAATAGATAGGAAGTAATGGGACGGACACACACAGATACAGCATGATGGAGATACGTAGTCGATTATATATGTAGATTAGTGCTTCCTATTCATTGAGTCAAAACTGCGGAACTGCAGGAGGAAATTCAACAAGAAGTTTATTTTATAAATGTTCTACAAGACAAGTTAATAAAGACTTAAATGCTTCAACGTACACTTAATTACGGTTTTTGTAATTTTTCGTTTTGAGAATTATATGAAAAGTAATATTGTATGTGTGCTATTTTTTATTGAAAAAATGTCTTGCCATTTGTAGTTGTTTCACTGCCATGAATATATTTGTATTGAGATTTGTAAATAGAGTATACCTGTCATAATTTGAGAATAATAGAGTATGTAACATAAAACTAATCATAATGTAAGAATAATAGAGTATGTAACCTGAAATTAATCGTGCCCCATCCAATCAAGCTGACACCTTCCTTCCTCTTTATATTAATTCAGTATTTAAATAATTTTATTGCCCTGCTTTCCAAGCAGCTTTTCTAATTTTACTTACTTGAAGTGTGTGAGCTGTTATTGGCCATTTCTTCCATTGGTTTTCCTAATTTTCTTCCATTGGTTATAAGCTTAGTAAATGCTATGGACATAATCTTCAATTATGCTCTCTGCCTTCCCTTGCACTTATTAAGTGTATTTATTAGTAATTTTACTGGCCTCTACTTCTATTAGGCTTTCTTACACAGCTTGCGCTACTGGTGTATGGAAGCGAGATCTATGTGATGAAGTAAGAGGTCCGTGTGATGAAGTAAGAGGTCCGTGTGATGAAGTAAGAGGTCCGTGTGATGAAGTAAGAGGTCCGTGTGATGAACT
>VCRD01007428.1:4772-21453 GCA_006783055.1 Trinorchestia longiramus
ATTCTGTTAGCAGCTATTCTTTCCTCAATTAAATTACTTCATTGATTAACTTTGTATTTTGTTTATTTGTACATTATTAAATTTTACAAGTATTATTTATTCGTCCTCCTTAAATAACGGTCGGGCAATAGTCTTAAGCCATTCCCTGTTAGAACTTCAGGGCTTAGAACTTATGCCCTGGCAAACAGTAATGAGATCTTGTTTGTGCTTGGCGGATTTATGTTGTCTGGTTATGCCATATATCTGGATAAAAGACTTTATTGGGATAAAAATTGACATTCCAACTATTTTGAGCGATGCAATCAGATGCAGGAGGTTTGAAGATATTATTCATCACATGCACTTCTATGATAATACGTAAATATATTGAAAAGATCGTCTGTAGAAACTCAGATCACTTCTTGAACATCTCCAAACAAAATTTTTGCTTCTGAACCCACTCAAAAAACACTTCTCAATTAACGAGTCAATGATCCCATATTACTGTAGACATTTTTCTAAGCAATTTATCATAAGCAAACCAATACGATTTGTTTTAAGAATTAGGCTCTTAGTTTTTCCCACGGATACATGTATGCTCTCAATGTTTACACATTCAAAAGTGAAGAAGTAAGTCGCACAGAATTGGAAGTTGCAGGCGATGCTGTGATGAATCTAATACAAAAAGCAAAAGTCCTGTGCAAGTAAGGTTTCAAGGTACTTTTTGACAACTACTTCACTTTTTTCAAATTACTAGATACGTTATCATCGATTAGTATTTGCGAAACTGGTACACTTTGTAAAGACAGGCTTCAAAATGTTCTTCTTTCAAAGAAAGAGGTATGCAAGAAGTCATCAAAGTGGTTTCATAAGTTTGCGACATCTTCATCACTTGTCATGAAATACAATTGACAACACAGAGAATGTTGCTACTAATTTTGACGTTTCAGTTATCACTACTTTGACAAGGTTTCTATTCCTAAACCTAAGGTTATTGTGAACTGCAATACTTACATGGTAGCAGTGAATCAAATGGACAAGTCGGTTGCCATTTACAGAGCAAGAATTAGGCAAAATAAATTGTGGAGGTCACTTTTCCTGTACTTCATTTACAGGGTGCGTAAAGTATCTGAGGACACTTATATATTTTTTAATTCAAACTAACCCGATAATAATTAATATATTCTTTATTTCAGAAGATCCATAGCATAGAATACTATAACTAATGAAATGAAAAGGCACGCTGTAATAGCGTCTATAAGAGCGAAACACAGCAATTTAGAAATTGCAAGATTTCTAAAAGTCGCCAGATCTTTCGTTTGCAAAATTAGAAAGCAGCTGAATGAAAGCAATGGAGAGGAATTGGCCACGTGCAAGAGAAAACAGCAGTGTCAACGCTCTGATTCACTCAAAACACCTGAGTGTGTCAGAAGAGTGAATGGTATGATGGACGAAAATCCTGGGAGGTCAATCTGACATGGTGCCAAAAATCTTCAAGTGTCTGTAGGAACAATCAGGAATGTTGTTCATCAAGAACTCGGATACTAATCATACGTTCTTAGGCGAGGTCAGTTTATATCGACAAAAACTCCAGAGAATCGTTTAATGCATACAAAACGACTCTTAAACCAATTGAAGCACACAGAATAAAAGGAGTGTCTTTGGTTTTTCTCCGACGAAAAACACTTCGACCAGGATCAAAAAGTCAATCCAAGAAATGATAGGTGGCTATGAGCGGACCCCACTGAAGTTCCAACTGTTATGTGCCGAAGTTTCCAGTAACGGTGATGGCTTTCGATGTTGTTAGCAGTGAAGAGCACATCATGCCTCCTCATTTTTTCCACACGGCCTTAGAGTCAATACAAATGCCTATGCCGAGACTCTTCAAACCATTGTTAAGCCTTGGATAAACAGTGTAGCCAATGGTAGGGCCTATGTTTCCAAGATTCGGCTTCATGCCATAAAGCTCTCAAAACCCAGGATTGGATGCCCGAGAATTTTCATGATTATGTCATACCAAACTTAAAGCCTTTTAACTCACTAGACCTTAATGATTTATCTTTTGGATTATTACGTGTAGGGCATCGTTGCAAAGGAAATTAATAAGCATCCCCTTAACACTAAATACTCTCTGATGAAAGCAATAGCCCGAGTAATGGAGGACATAAATAAAGACCACCTGATCAAAATCTGCAGTCGCTTCCAGACTCAAATTGAGTCGGTGATAGAAACCAAAGTAGGATATATAGAACAAAACGTAGGTTAATATAGTTTATTTGCTTTGTTACAAGAAATTGTAAGTTTCAACGACTATTAATTTTATTTCCTGTTTAACTAAAAGTGCGTAAGGTGTCCTCAGATACTTTACGCATCCTGCGTGTAACAGTAGTAAATGATTGGATAGTGTGGAAAAAGAAGACCAAACACAAAACTCTGAAACTTCTTTCTTTTCGCTGAGTGCTTGCAATTACTATGCTGAAAAAGTATGGAACAGCATCCGAACAACGTAAGAATGCAGTTACTGCAGTTAAAGACGTCATATACGATGGACTTAATCATTTTCAATGGCAATGGCAAGAAGATACGGAAACTGCACAGGAAAAGTTACCTTCTTCTGCATCAAATGTAACGTCGCACTTTATCCTGTCAGGAGGACTACCACTTGAACAAATATGATAAATAATAATTGATCTAAATATCAAGAATATATCGAATTCTTTAAGTTTTTGATTCAATAGGTTAAATGGGTTTTTCATTATTTTTTAAATATTTGAACAGCAAATAAACAGAATTTTCTCACTAAAATTTAGTCTTTATTTTCCTCACACAGTATACTACTGGTGAGAGCATAGTATCCAGAAAATTGGACGGACTATATCTCCGATATTATGAGAAATATCAAAGTAAAACTTGTCATGAGTATTATCCACTATAACAGTAATTTTGTGTAAAAATTACTAAAATGGGGTGCAATAAAAACTTTATCCATTAATGGGTTAGTGTCAGGGTGTATGTGTGTGAAGCTGTATAGGGGGGAGAGATTGTTTGGTGAAATTGCTCTCATTTTTGTAACGTGTAAAGAATATCCCTCGTTGCTGAGGTGAAGATAGGTATCGCTGCGTCTGCGTACCTTTTTTATTTCTTGTGGTGAGAGATAGCTTTAAATTTTTTGTATTTTTCATTTCCTTTCAAAGGAGTTCATCTGAGCTATTGCTCTCGTTGTTAGTTACACTGCCATGTTTTGAGAGTGATGACCGAATGTGATGTATTATGCCATCAGCGTAGGCGATGTGATCGGTGTTAAGTATGGGCGAGGGAGGTTCTGTATATAAGAATGATATAGAGCTGGGAGAAAAGTTAGACAGGTGCTTGTCTATTTCTTCTAGGGTTGGTTGGTGATTTTGTGGTACTGCATGTGTGGTGAAGAGGCTTTCGCATTGCGTCCAGTTCACGCTGTGGAAAAATGAGCGTGGGTGAATGATTATCTGGGCCCAGCGGTCGGCCTTATATCAGCGTTTGACTGATCTTAGCCACCTCTGCAGCCCGCTCATAAATCCATCCTATAACGGCCTTGTGATGGCCTGCTCAGTACCCTGGAGCACGTGTTCACGAGAACGTGTCATGGAACACCTGCAACTTTAAATGTTAGTGAGGTTATAAGGTCACATGCACGACAAGTGCATGTATTGTGATTGTATGAGCACACAGTAACTCTTGTTTGTTTTATCTTTCGAAAAATTTAATTCGGCTGCATCTATCACCACCATTGCCGCTTGTTGAATATTTCTTTACTGTGCAGACAAAAGCAAGCATAATTTCCAGTTGCAGCTTGCAGGTGAACAACCACACGAACAACAACTTCAACTGCACGCTCTGCACCTACAAGATTGTGTACAAACATTTGTATACCGCATACGATGCGTCATACGGGTGTAGGGCTGCGGAAGTGTAGTTGGTGTTCATATGGAACTGGAAATAATAATATCTACGCAGAACATGTTTGGAGGCACCAACGGAGGAGAGAGAAGCGGAGGAGGAGAGAAAAGCGTAGGAGGAGAGAAGCTTCCAAACATGACCGGCAAGATGGAGCAGTTGCGTCCCCGCCAGACGTAGTGACTCCTTATGTCCCGTAGTATACTTCTAAACCCTTTAAACACGAAATTATTTTCAGAATGATTAAAATATTGCACAAATTGCCACTTCACTTATTTTCATGTAACTTTACCGTAATTTCGGACAAAACATTTAGAATATGAAACTAAAGAGAATTTATAATGGACTTCACCTACTACATATAGTGGGATGGGCGCTAATGGGCTACGTCACGTATATGTATATTTCTGGGCTACGTATATTTCTTCCATAATTCTCTCATAATTTTTTCAATAAATTTTGTTTTAATTGAATGCTCAGAATTTGGTGTTCCACCTAGTGGTGGTTGACCAAAGCCATTAACCAGTTTCTTCGATGGGAAGCGGCACGATAGAGTTGATCACTTGGTAGAAAAAGTACCAAAGCACAATAGTGATGATGTGCACATGTGCTACCATATCGCAACGCTGGTAGAATTACAAATAAGAGGTCGTCTTTTGTCCCTGGATATTAGTACATTTTTAAAACAACTTTTTCGATTGATATTCAGTGCATTTTTTGAACTCATTTCTTCTGAATTTTCGAGTCAGTGACGCATGACAGTGGACATGATGTTGGTACTCCCAATAAAGTAAGCAATGAAATGTTCCGTGAGTGATTTTCGGCGAGAGACTGTTGATTAATTAACGTTTTAGTGAACTACAGTTCAGGCTGGGGGTTGAATAAAAGACAGGGTGCACATTTCATTCGAGTTTAACCACAGTAAAAAATACGGATATGTAAGAATAGACACAAATCATATGACTAGTTGCTTGGTTGGCACAAGCAAAAAAGACTGAACTGTTCTCAGTCGCGCAGGAATGTAAATCTAAAGTAAGAATTGCTAGCGAGGCATGACACTGGGGAGCGCAAAGTCCCAAAACATTATCACCATACGCCTAATAGTCTGAGGTAGTAGCCAGCGCAGAAATTAAAGTAAGATTTGTTCGTTGCTTTAAGAAATCATAGATATCCCCAAGGAGCGCATGTCCCTCTAGAGCAGTGGTTCCCAAACTATCTGACCTGACGCCCCCTTTTTGCTTCCCGTAGACCCGCACGCCCCCAGTGCCTCTTTTTTCATATGAAATGATTCTTACATTTATTTCTTAGCATTGTTCAGGAAAACATACTTGTTTGTATTAAATTTTAATACTAAAAGCCCCTCAAACCAATAATACTACATTCCAGTAACTAAAAAGGAAACATTTGGTTCAAAGTGAGCGAAAAAAAGGTTTGAACATTAGCAAATTGGCAAAAATGAGTTGCAATTTTAAGAAAAAATAATTTGTAAACATGGCATATAATATTTGGAATGACTCATGAGACTAAGGAAAAAGTTATGAACTAATTTAGTGAGATGGTTGCTGCTGCTTCTTCCTCACAAGATCAGAAATTCTAGAATTGAAGGATGATAGCGCACAAGGCAAGTCATTTTCTACATCAAGTCGGTTGCGCTGTTTTGTTTTCAGAACAACAAGAGCTGAAAATCCTGCTTCACAAAGATAAGTAGAAGAAAATGGAAAAATCACACGAAGTGCTTCTTTACCTACTTTTGGGTACATGGGGAGATATTTCACCCAAAATTCTTCTAACTTCATTGTTTCAAAGTCCCTTTTCGCGCTGGAGTCATATTTCAAATCGATGACTTCCTTTTGCAGTGATTCCCGTAACAACTCCACATCAGTGTTAAATGGACTCTGCACCAATGTCCAAAGAGAATTCTCCATTGAGACATCTGGAAAATAGTGCATAAATTCCTCAGCAAGGGAATGCAGATGTGATAAAACCACTTTTTTCACGTCTTGTACTTGAATGAATTTTTTCGGTGAAATCTCTGATCACATCAGAGTGTGCAATGATGTTTGTGTTTCTTCCTTGTAACTTCAAATTAAGGTTGTTGATAGCCTCAAAAAAGTCCACATGGTATGCTAGTGAGAGCTGAAAGTCTTCCTCTCTGAATGTTTCATACAGTTTGTCTTGTTTCTGCTTCTGCAAGAAAATTTTCACTTCATCTCTGAGCTTGTAAAGACGACTCAGCATGTTTCCCTTGGAAAGCCAGCGGACTTCGATGTGAAACAGGAGAGTCTTGTAATCAGTGCCTAAATCTGAGCAAAGAGCTGCGAAAAGCCTAGAATTCAAAGAGCTATTCTTTACAAAATTCACCACTTTTATTGCTAAATTCAGTAAACTGCGTAGATTACCAGCAGAATTTTACTTGCTAATGATTGTCTGTGGATAACACAGTGAGTCCCAGTTACACCAGGATTTTTTCTTTCACCAGCTTTACAAATCCAGAGCGAGATCCAATCATTGATGGGGCACCATCAGTACAAACACCGACTAATTTTTCCCATGAAATACCGTGCTCTAGGAAAAACTCATCAACCTTTTAAAAAACATCGATGACCTTTGCTATTGTCTCCAGTGCTGCTCAGAAAAGAATTTCTTTTTTGACAATTCCTTCATCCACGAATCGAGAATAAACAAGCAGCTGGCAGAGGTGAGCAACATCAGTACTTTCATCGCACTATATTGCAAGGAAGATGCTTTTATTTTGTCCAAAACTTGTTCTTTTATGTCTTCTGAAAGTTCGTCAATGCGACGCTTCACTGTGTTATCTGATAAGGAAATCTTTGATAACTTTCTTTGGCTTTCTTCCCCAAGCACAGTATTTACAGCACTCAAAAGGCAGGGGTTTACAAGAGTCTCCCCCCCCCAGAGTGAGGCCTCTTTGCTTATGCAATAAGTAGTGACAGCTCGTAAGATGCTTCCACCAGTTTCCACGCTTCTTGATGAAAAACACTGCTTGAGTCCAGCTTCATACAATTCAGCTCATGCAATTTGGCTGTGAAGAACTCCTTTGGCTTTTCTTTTAATGCTTTGTGGTTTGTGCTCAAATGTCGCTCCAGACAACCAGGTTTTAAGGCGTCATTACTGAGGACTGTATGGCATATGACACACTGAGGGAGATGAAATCCATTCCTCTCTATAACAGTGAAGTCATACTTGATATATTCATCTGAATACTCTTTTTCTTTGCCCCAGACATTTCTTCAAAGTGAAAATAGCAACAAACTTATAAACTGCATCATGGAACTAAATAGTTATATAACATACCGTATTGGCAAGCACCACACCACACATTCATATAACATAGATCACACAACTGGAAATCATAAATCTGTAACAAACCAAAAATATTCAGCACACAACGTGGCTTATATCTTAACAATAATGACAATGAGAACAACTGCGCAAAATACAACGAGAAGAAGCAAACGGAGTAAAACTACAAGCACGAAAATGCTCAGTAATACTGTGCTGTAATGTGTTGATTAGACGAGCGATGTTTTGCATACAGTCGACCTTGACATAATTGTGCTCATATACCTTTGTTTGTTGGATCTTATATTAGCGATTTTGGCAATGACTGAATTGAGATATGATGGTACGTTTTTAGTGTGATGTAGGGTAGTGCGCGCACGGTGGTTTAGTTTTGTTTACGTGTTGAGAGTTGAGTTTGTGTTTGCAGTGGTTTAGTCTGTTATCGTGTTTTTTGGCTTTGTTTTATCATTTCCACTTTTTTATAATAGATTCGCTTCTTTCTGCTGTCTGAAATTTTTATTGACGTTTTTTATTAAGTGAATAGAAATGGCGATTGAACCATCAACCCAGCAACATATACAGTAGACTTAATTTGTTACACACACTTTTCGCCGCCTATACTGGAATCAACGTACACACTTCAGCATATACATTCAAACTAGCAAACAAAACTCACCGTGTATTATTCACATTTCACTCTTTCGATCACAACGAGTATTTCACACAATCAACAAGACATTCCATTCTGCATCGTTCTACCCTTGCAAATCGTCAAGGTTACAATGGCACTCATACACGTATGTGATCGAGTGGGTTGGGTTGTGACGAGTCCCTCAGTGGCGTCAGTGTGGTTAGTATCATTGACTTGTCCAAAACGTGTAAAGAGAACTAGTGGTTGGAGTGAATGCTATAATTATACTTTGCATGTATGTAATGACAGATATTTGTTCTTTGAATGATTTTATTATTCTAATTAAACAAATAATTTTCAGCAGATGACTTCACGCCTCCCTTGTATCCTCCTCGCGCCCCCCTAGGGGGCGCGCCCCCTAGTTTGGGAACCACTGCTCTAGAGGCACTGGAACATTTCTCGCAAAGAAGTTGACAATGGCGGCTGCATTTGCAAGGCGACTGGACTAACATTGCAAACCGGATATTTTAATTTATGGAATACTTGAAGGAAATAAAGTTTTGAGTGAAGAATATCTGCATATATTGCAGTGAAATACTCAAGAATAAAAATATCGTATTTAAACAAACACACAAACAAAAACATATATTTCCAATAAAGTTGCTACATAAGAAATGTAAAAGCATTGGTTTTTAAAAATGCCTTATCATAAAATCCTTAAGTGGTAGGTATTCTATCCGTAGTATCATAGATGATAGAACAGCAGTACCTACGGGTATACGTAAACATTCACATCACGCAATGAACGGTAAATATGCATGGGGAAACAAATGAAACTTCGCTTTTTCAATGATGACTTAAGAAGTAACTATTGGTGATACATATAAATTCTGACGTGGTAGGTATTATATGCATTTTAGGTGATAAGTGAAATACTTTCTTTAGGTACAGATTAGATTTGACATCATTACATTTAACTGAATTGGATGTTTAACATCCGAGAAATACCGAAAAAGGAAAATTATGAGAGCGAAAACTTAAAACATAAAGTTTTGATTGTTATTAAATTGAAATTGTAATTTCTAATTACTGGTTGATCGTATGGTATGGCTTGCTGATGATCGATTTAATTTAATCATTATTACAGTTATCTGTAAGCATCGGGTTTAATATGAACGGGCGTTACATATCAGAGGAAGAGAGTAAAGAAAATAAGATAGAACAGTGAATGTGTTAAATTTTCAATACTTAGATGTTGATATAGATAAGAAAAGCTGTAGTAGAATAAAGTTCTGAGGTTTCACAGTCACTTATTGTAGCAAAGCAATTACTGACATTGACGAATAAATTTTTTGATTATGCATTCGAGAAGTAAAAAAATAATGTAAAAAATTACATTTATATATAAATTTATACATACATACATATATATATATATATATATATATATATATATATATATATATATATATATATATATATATATATATATATATATATACATATATATATACACATACATATACATATACATACATACATACATACACACACACACATACGTATATGCACATATAAACATATGTATATACTCGTATACATCTAAATGCCTCGGAAGAAGAATAATCTGAGGAGTAACACTAATTCATATAAAATTTTATTTAGTTTTAGGCAAAACACAATTTATAATCTATCAAGAATTTTTTTTGTGCTCTATGAAAATTAAACCTTTCCAACATGTTAACGTTTATCAGGTTAAAAAAGTACCAATATATAAGCGTAAAATATAACAAAAACAAGACAAAAGTAAAAAGTAAAAAACATCACGGTTTTTGATCAAATTAAATTAGTCGAATTGACTCTAGAGCTGAGGAATTATAGCACGAGTTTGACATATACGTATGTTTCGTTTGAATATTGTTTGCTCTATTTCAGTTTATACTTAAGTTGTGTGACACAAACACATGGTAGACACTTGTATGGAGCATGTTTCGTTACTAAGTTAATTTTGTTTAATCATGCATAGGAGCTAAGATTTCTGTATTTGTTTGCTACTTTGATATGCAAAAATATTGTGTCACATTTTTTTGAAATTTTAAATTGATTGGTTTTTCTTCGTACGCGTGGGCAGTTTATTCCAAAGCAATGCACCTGAAATTGAAAGAGCCCTTTGTCCAGCATCGGACGAGCGGAAACTGATATTAACTTTGTGTCGTCGATCAGGTTTCACACCCTTGGTAGTGGGTGGATAGAATTTAATAACGTTGGCTGAACTTTGAGGGCGATATAGAGAGGAAAATACGTATTTGACCTTGTGAATGAGTACTCTTTGTTCTATCGGGGTCCCGTTAAGCTTTTCCATGAGAGGTGTTGCATGATCGTTTATCTGAAATTTCCATTGCATACTACTTTAGCAGCAAAATTCATACATTTCTGTAGCTTTTTTTGAAGACCTTTAGGTATATCTCCCCAGACCAAGTCACAGTAGTCAAAGCGGGATAACACCAAAGATTGGATAGCTAATAATCTAGTTTTTTCGTCAAGCTTGTTCTTCACCCGGTGAAGGAACATCAATGTACCGTTAATTTTGCTGCATGTTTTCTCCACGTGGGATGTGAAAGACATGTTTTGATCAAACCAGACGCCTAAATTTTTTACTTTTCCTACTTGTTCAATAACGTCATTTCCTAACATTAAAGTTAAATTCGGGAGCTTTTTTATTGTGTTCTTGGAACCAAAAATGATGCACTGTGTCTTGCTTACGTTAAGCTTGAGACCATTTTGGTCGTACCATGATTTTACGTGTTTTAAAAGAATTTCAGCATTTGATTTTGTCTGAGATAGTGTGGCCGGCTCGCTTGTCATTGCAATTTGTACGTCATCTGCGTACATAGAAATTCTCGTGTTTGATGGCATGGATGGAAAATCATTGATAAAATTCGAGAACAGAAGTGGACCGAGAATAGAACCATGTGGAACGCTGAAATCGTTTTGTATGGGTGATGAAATTGTGTTTTCTAGTTTGACTGCGTGAGAGCTGTTTGCTACATAGCTCTGAAACCACGGTGTGGCGATGCCTAAGTTAGAAATTTTCTGCAGAAGCCGTTTATGTTCAACACTGTCGAAAGCTTTGGACAGATCGAGCAAAAGCAAGAGAGTGACGTTCTTAGTGTCAATGTCACTGTATATTTTCTCGGTGATGTTAAGCAGCGCATCTTGAGTGTTGGTATGTTTTCTGTAACAATACTGGTTTGGATGAAGTAAGTTAGATTTGTCCAAACGTGTTGAGAGTTGGTTCGAAATTGCTTTTTCTAGTATTTTGGATAAGACTGGTGGAAGGCTAATTGACCTGTAACTTAATCCAGTATTGATGTGACCTGCTTTATGCAGCGGTCTGATTATGGAATGTTTCCACTGATCCGGAAATTTGTTCGTCGCAATAGAAGTATTGATTATCAAATGAAGCAATGGTGCTGTAAAATTGAAACTGTCTTTGATGTATTGAAGGCTTATGTTGTCATGTCCAACTGCCTTAGTATTTTTCAACGAATATAAGATTCTGCGTATTTCCTGTAGACAAACTGGATTTGGTTTCCATGTGTTAGTTGTATTTAGTAATTGAGCAGGATTGAGGCCAACTTCAACAGGTTTATGTGTAGTAAATTTAGATACTTCATCGAAGACTTTTGCTCCGACTTCAGAGAAGAAAGTATTGAAATTAGTGGCTGTTTCCAATGGATTTTCGAATTTCTTCTCTTCTTTTATGTCTTTGTACTGTGCTATTTCTTTGATGATTTCTCAGGTTCGTTTTGGATTTTTCTTTGCTGTTTGTAGTTCCTTTTGGAAGTGCTTTCGTTTTGTTTCGTTATTTTTTTCGGGGAGCCATTGCATGATGTTTATAACGGTCTCGTAGAGAGTTGTTCGATTTGTTACATTTAAATTCGTATAAGTGATTTTTTTCACTCTGCACAATTGTTTTATTTCATCCGTTATCCATGCAGTATGCTTTAGTTTAACTCTCCTTGTGATGTATGGTGCACATTCGTTTAAGGTTCCTAAGAAATTCTCATTGAAAATTGAGACTTGACTGTCAACATCATCGGTGAGTTCCATACCTTGAAATTCATTCCTCCTATCCCATAGTTTTTCCTGGAATAGTTCTGGTGTGTATGTGTAGAGTCTTCATACGGTAGGTAATTAAGCAGGATTTCAGTTTCTCTTTTCTATATTAAAACATTCTACCGCGTGATGGTCGGATACTGAAGGTGATATTTCAGTGCTGATTATTGCTTCAAGATTATTAGTAATTGCTAAATCTAATAGAGTTTTGGAAGTTTTTGTTACGCGAGTTGGTTCTTGGACCATTTGTGATAGATTAATTCTTGTTAGCATTTTGGTTAGCTTATTACTTTTATTAGTTAAGTCTACGTTGAAATCGCTGAAAGCATAGAAGAATTTTTTGGTTTCTGAAATTGTTCTAAGAGTTTTCTGAATAAACTCTAGAGATGATTGTAAAGAAGCAGATGGGTGTCTGTAGACAGTGCCAATAATGAAAGATTTGTACTTTTTTACCTGCACGTTAAGCCATAACATTTCTGTACCCTCACACATCTCTTTTTCCAAAATCTGTGATGTTGTGTAGACCTGTTTGATGTAAATGCAAGATCCGCTACCTTTACTGTTTTTTTGCCATCGTTTCGGTAAAGTGAATAAGCTGGGATATTAAAATGTGAGCTTTGAATTTTGGGATCAAACCATGTCTCAGATACGCATAAAATGTCAATGTCTTCGGTTATTATCATTACTTTGATGTCATTTAATTTGTCATTGAGGCTTCGCGTGTTGATATGTTTAATTTTGATACGATTTATTTTAGGGTATTTACTCGAAGTTGTCCATTCGTTACGTCTTGCGGTACATTTTGCATTTAAGTGTGGGGGTTCGGTGAGGTGCTTTTTGGTGTTCGTGGTGCCAGCCAAAGGTGTTGTGTTTACCTTTGCATTATTGTCTAGTCATCTGGTTGCTGAAATTTTATTAATGGACGCATTTTTTTCCTTAATGAGAGCACTATAGTGGTAGTCTTTCAGATGGACTAGTAAAGGGGATTTGTTTATGTTCTGTGGCATTGTGGGCTGAACTATTGTCTTCCATATGCCACCGTCCCTTTCGCTGTAGATATGGATCGGTTTTTGTAGAGCATTGGAAGTAATTTGCAGGATGAGGTCCCCGGCTGCATGATCGAATATTTTACTATGGAGGTATTTCTGTACCAAAAGATCAAATCTACCACTATTCTCGTTGATAAAATTTCTGTAGTGGTTTTTATTTCTTGTGCTCTCAGTTTCGATAGCTGTCATTAGAAATTTATAGGCTTGCATTGAGTTCGGTGTTTCGTTAAGTTGAAGGGCTACTGTATCGAGGAAACAGTGTCCGTCAGCCAAAGTGTGAGTCAACGTTGCAATCAATGATTTTGTTACATCATCCAAGGAACTTCCCACATGGGTATATATAGGATTGGATGATGATTCTGAGATGTGATTCAGAAATTTACTGTGAGGTGGTTTAATATGGTTTGGAGTTTTCCTATCGTTATGGTTTTTGTGATTATTATTATGTTTGCATACATAATCATGGTGCTGAGTCTTTATTTTTGTTGTTTGGCTGAATTTTTGAGAAGAAGGCGGCATTTTTATAGTTTTGTCTATCTTTGCATGTTTATTTGGATGTCTATGACTTATGGGTGATAGGGGCATTGCGCAGTCCGTGCTCGTATCGTTAGAAAGTAAAGAAAATTTATTATTTGTTTGTACGTTATAGTTGTTAGCAATTGAGTCTGTGGATAGTTTATTTATGTGTATAAAGTGCTGATTCGGTAGACTGCCGTCATTTCCTTTTGAGTGCATTTTCATTTTGGGAAGGTCCAACCCGTGTAAAGCATTTACGGGCTTATGATTTGTTACTGTTTTAGAACATGTGTTGTTTATTTGGGTTGTATTCATTATTACGGGTTTATTGGGCGACTGTTCAAGATTAGTGTTTTTGTCTGGGATTTTTCCAGAAAGTGAGTAGTACGGTGTGTTGAGTCGCAGCGTTGATTTCATGGCAATTTGGACAAGAAATTTTTGAGTTTCCTGTCTAATGTGAGGCAAGGTTTGGTGGTTCTTGATTGTCTGAGCGTGAGTTAAAGCCATGTTCGGAGTGGAATAAATGTGAAATCCAATTCTTTGCAGAGCGTGATGGCTGTACTCAGTTGTTGATCACTGCAGAAATTAACTATATAAGTACGGGCAGAGGAGTGTTTTGTTGCAATAACTTTTTTGATTTGAGTTAGGCCTGATTGTGAAAGGTGCAAGTCCCGGAAACAGATTATGTAATTATTAAATTTTGGCATCCGATTTATAGTAGGCAGAAGGTCATTAAATTGACCAGATGAGATGGTCTGGATTCGGCATACGATGTCGATGTCATTTCTTTTAACTGTTTAGAGAATATTGTCTCCCACAAGTAAAGTGTTAAGAGGTCTGTGATAATTTGAATAGGANAAGAAATAGTGGAGGGAGTTATAGGTATAACGTCGTAAGAGCTGATGTGGACATTTAGTTTGAATAGCTGTTCAATTATAAACTGAATGTTGGATAGAGCAGTGAAGACTGATGTCGGTTTAGGTGGTACACGTTTTTCTAGGATTTTTTGCAGGTGTGTTGCCGTAAGGGCCAAGTCGTTAATTTGTGGATAACGTGTGAGCTCTTTATTTGAATAGGATGCAGAGAGCCATCAAAACTAACGCTGTTACTAACATTGCCTTGCCCTGAGATTTGAGTGGGGACTCGGGTGGAAGTCATCTGCGTCAGATCATATAAACTTATGAAAGAATTTAGTTCAAATAACTGATTAATTATTAAATGGATATTGGACAGAGCAGTAGTAATTGAGGTAGGATGAGGGGGAAACGTTGTTGTAAAATTTTTGCTAGTTGAACTGCTGATAATCCAAATTGCTATTTACTTCATGGATAACATGCGAAATTTTTATTTGTAAAGGGTGCAGCGATTCATCATAAGTAATTGTTTTACGTACATTGGAATGCTCTGCGAATTGAGGAAAACAATTTATAGGCGTATAAGAATTGCTAATAGCATATGGAGTGTTATTTGCATGACAGTGACTTTGCTAAACGAATTTTTAACATTGGGCTTATAATATAACACATTACTGTTGTGAGATGCGATTTGGTTTCTCACATTAGCGTGAACTGATGGTATTTTAATTGCATTTGAGTCACGCATTTGGTTAGTTGCGTAACAGATATTTTGTTGAGACAATGGCTTAATGCTAGACTTATTATATAACATATAATCATTCGATGCTATTCGATTATTTCTTACATTAGTATATGCTAGGTGATGCTTTGCCTTTGAGTCCTGCACGGGTCATGTTATTATTGACCTTAAAACTTCTGCTGTCGATTGACAATCCTCCTCGTTGTTTCCCCCCTCTTGTTCGAAGCTGATGTGGCTGACGCTGTAGGCCCTGTGTGTGCTGGGGTGTGCAAAAGGCCGCGGACAGAATTTAGTTGTGCATTTGGATCTTCCGTCGTCAGTTTTGTTGGCCGTCTGGCAATGCTTTGTGCACACCACTGTGAGGGTTGTGCAACTTTTCGTTTGCGGTGAGTCGAGGTGCAGCTTTTGTTTCAAGTTCTTTGATTACTGAAGATCTAAATGGTTTGGGCAGGGTCTGCTGTGTTCTACACGTATGTGTTGTGTTTATGTTCGTTACCGAAATACTGCGTTTGCAATCGGGATCCGCTGCAGAAATAGTTATTTTTGAGGAATGTCTATGTTTTGAAAGTTGTGTGTTTGCAGATGAAGCTGGTGCTTTTGCTGCTGTTTTTGAGCATATGTTAAAATCTTGAGACGGTGGCTGCGCAGGGACCATTATTAGCGTTTTGCCTTTACGTTTTTTGTGTGTTGTCGTAGTTTTGCGGTTGCTGCAGACGTTCTTACTAGTAGGAGATGCCTCGGTAGACACTGTAGATGCAGATACGACCGCCTTCTTGTCTACTGAGCGAGTCATATACGAATGCATGGTTTTTTTTGTATTGTTACAGTGTTGCGTCACGTTCGAGCTTAGAAGGGAAAATCAAAGGAACCTTTGCCCGACATATGCCATCATTTAATGATTAATTGTGACTTGGGTAACGTCGTGTATTGAACTCAGTATGGATACTGAGATTATATATGTAGAGTGCGAGGGAGAAAGGACGAGAGAGGAATAGAGCGAGAGAGAAGAGAGAGAATGCCCTTTAAAGGTGGGTTGGGGTAGATGCTTTGGAGGGAAAGGTGGAGAGGAGGAGGGGGTAGGTTTTGGAGGGTAAGATAATGTGGAGGGAAGGTGGAGAGGTGGAGGGGTTTGCTTAGGAGGGAAGGAGGTGGAGAGGTGGAGGGATGTTCTTCGTAGCGAGCGACACATAAGTGAGACTTTGTGTTTCTTGCGCTAGGCAAGTACGAACCCGGTGGGAGGGGTAGGAGGTAGCGTTCATACCTATCCAGAGATGGTCGGTCTATTCGTTATTTAAAGATGTTGTGGAGATTTCAGGTAGAAGAACAAAGGTGGCCTTCTTTTTGTACACAATTGTTGTTTCTTCTTCTTCCTCTTCTTCTTGCAACGAGGATAGTTATTCTTGCATTTGTCATGGACATGTTTGGATTTATTCAAACTTCGATGGGTGATGAATTTGGGATTACTATCTTTTTTTTATTAAACCAGTACCTTTGATTATCATTAAGAAGGGTGCAGACACTTTCACATTGACACTTTCTTTTGTAATAGTTCGTT
>VCRD01007429.1:2918-15824 GCA_006783055.1 Trinorchestia longiramus
CACACACGCAATCTCAGTCACCAGGGCTCGGGGTCTTAGGCCTCAATTAGGTGGTGGAGCATAATGGGTGGCTGGTGTTTGTGTTGTGTTGTTTGTGCTGTGCTTGTGTTGTGTTTACGATCTGTTTGTGTTGTGTTTGTGTAGTGTTTGTGATCTGTTTGTGTTATTTTTGTGCTGTTTGTTTTGAGTTTGTGATGTGTTTATATTGCGTTTGTGCCGTGTTTGTCTTGTGTTTGTGCTGTGTACCGTGTATGTATTACAAAAAAGAAAAGAACTCAACAAAAATACAGTGCATGAACTCATACTCCAAGATACCATACACCGAGTAAGAGGGGGCACCAAAAAGTTCATGGAAAAAGCACAGTTAGAGAAAACAGTCAAAATTATTATGCTTATTTTTCAACATACGCTCATTTAGGTCAATACACCTCAGTAAACGTTGATACCAGTCTTTAAGTTCATCTCTGTACAACTGAGAGTCATGTGATTTGAACTATGTCGAAGCAGCTCTCTTTACATCTTCAACTGCCAAAATCGAGCCCAGTACAAACATAAAATTCATAGTGAAGCTTGCGTGGAAGACCAGTCAAATCATTGACTCTCTGAAACAAGTTTATGGTGACAATGCTTCAAAGAAATCAGCAACCTACAAATAGATTAGTCGTTTTCAGAAGTCGAAGAAATCAGACTGAAGATGATTCCCGCAGTGGCAGGTCATCCACATAAGTTTCAGTGGAAAACATGAATGCTGTTCGCGACCTCATTGTAAAGGATAAGCGAATATCCACTGAATCAGTAGCAGACACACTCAACATTTACGTGGGTTCTGCACACACCATTCCAGTGGACAGTTTGGGGCTGAGGAAACAAGGGCAGATCTTTCCATGGAAATTTTGAACAAGTGGGATGAGAATCATGAAGCTTTTCTGCAGAGAATTGTGACTGGAGGTGAAACATGGCTCTACCAGTACGATCCCGAGGACAAAACTCAATCGAAGCAGTGGCTGCCCAGGGGTGGAAGTGATCATGGTAAAATTTGAGCGTTCAAGAGGAAAGGTTATGGCCACTGTCTTCTGGGATGCAGATGGGATCTTGCTAGTGGACTTCCTCAAGGACAAGAAAGCAATACAGCTTTTTATTATGAAGGCATTTTGAGAAAATCGTCAAAGAAAATCGCAGAAAAATGCCATGGAAAGCTGCATCGGCGCGTTCTCTTCCATCACGACGATGCATCCTCACACGGCGCTCGGCAGACAAGAGCTGTGCTACGTGAATTTCGATGGGAAATCATTTGATATCCACCTAATAGCCCGGACATACCCCATCCGACTTCTTTTTATTTCCAAATTCGAAAAAGTCATAGAAAAGTGCCCAGTTTCCATCAGTTGAAGATGTAAAAATGGCTACTTTGACATAGTTCAAATCACATGACTCTCAGTTGTACAGAGATGGACTTAAAGGCTGGTATCAACGTTTACTGAAGTGTATTGACCTAAATGAGCGTATGTTGAAAAACAAAGCATGATAACTTTGGCCGTTTTCTCTAACTGTTCTTTTTCATGAACTTTTTTAAATCCCTCGTAAGTATCATGGTTCCTATTGATTATCATACCTGTACGTCACTAGTAAACGTATGTGATAGACAAAACTAACTGATTTACTGCAGACCACCAGCTGGGTTTTAATAACTTCTTAATATTTCACTGCAATAACTTTATAGTGATCTCCCTTTAACAATCACTTCTCAGTCCCAACCCTCAGACATCTCTTATCTCCGAGCAGACATTGAATATCTCTTATCTTACTCGGAGTGAACGCCTGAGGGAGTAAGGGACCGTCGAGGAACCCAATAGGAGAAAAGACAGTTCAAGGCAGGATGAATGTAACAGTTTGTATTTAGACATTTGAATATGATATTAGTTCTTGGTTCTTCGTTGGGCACGTCTTGACGTCGATTACTGGCGTAGAATAGAATAGAATAGAATAGAATAGAATGAGCCTATAGGAACGAAACTTCTGGCCCATTCTTGTGTCGGATAATTACTTCGATAATTATTGGGTTGTTTACCCAAGTCCCATGCCGTATTTCTAGCCGCGTCAACCATGTCGGTGGCGGGATTCGAACCCGGGTCTTTCCGCTCGCAAGCAGATTCGCTCACCAGTTGACCAAACTGGTGGTGTACTGACATCTTGCCAGCGGGGCGCCGGAGCGTATGGAGTTGGAGCCTGTGGTGAGTTGGAGCACGTGCACTTCTTGTTAGTGTGTATGTTGTTTGAGCCCATCCTGTCCGCAGACACGATGGTTGGTTTCTGCTTCGTTCGCTCTGCTGTTGGCTGTAAGTTGATTTCTTCAGGTGATGAGAGTTCTTGGTGGAGATGTTGACTTTGGAAGCGCTTAGTAGAGAGTCCGTGACGCAGAGCGTTGCAGCCTCGTTATATGGAGCAGTTGGCTGGGCACTGGTGCCTGAGTCGTGCTTCTGGTCGTAACGGGACATACCCTCGTCGGTGGATTCACTTCGTCTGTCCTGTTTGCTCATTGGTCGATGAACCAAGCCTCGTCGCGGTACTCGTTTGTAGTGGAGCCACGCGGTTCACTACAACTTGCTTCACATGAATAAGATCAAAAAACTACAATAAGAGCATTTACTTTGTTCATTCATTTCTTTGAGACGTGTTCTGTTCTTCAATTCCCCAAAACACTCGTTATGTCCCGTTATTCTCCCAAAATTATACATTATGTCCCGTTTTTTCCCAAAAACACACATTGTGTCTCGTTATTCCCCCTAAAAAACGCATTATGTCTCGTTATTCCCCCCAAAATACGCGTTATGTCCCGTTATTCCTCCCAAAAACACGCGTTATGTCTCGTTATTCTCCCAAAAACACGCGTTGTATCTCGTTATTCCCCCAAAAGCCCGCGTTATGTCTCGTTATTCACCCAAAAACACGCGTTATGTTCCGTTACTTACACAGAAGCTGTGGATAAACAGACCTGGTGCACTCGAGTGGCTTTTACTGTTTGGTAATGAGCGAGAAAACTGCGACCACGACACTGAAGTGTTTCATTCACGACACTGAAGTGTTTCATTCACGACACTGAAGTGTATCATTCACGACACTGAAGTGTTTCATTCACGACACTGAAGTGTTTCATTCACGACACTGAAGTGTTTCATTCACGACACTGAAGTGTTTCATTCACGACACTGAAGTGTTTCATTCACGACACTGAAGTGTTTCATTCAGGACACTGAAGTGTTTCATTCACGACACTGAAGTGTTTCATTCAGGACACTGAAGTGTTTCATTCACGACACTGAAGTGTTTCATTCAGGACACTGAAGTGTTTCATTCAGGACACGGAAGCCCGTCATGTACGGGACTGAAGGGCGTCATTCATCACACTGAAGCCCTTCATGCATCACACTGAAGCCCGTCATGCATCACACTGAAGCCTGTCATGCATCACACTGAAGCCTGTCATGCATCACACTGAAGCCTGTCATGCNGTTACGTGGTATGTTTTGCAGCTTTGCACGGTCAGGTGGAGGTGGGGGAGGGTGGAGGGTGGTGGAGGTGGTGGTGGAGATGGTGGTGGTGGAGGTGGTGGAGGGACAGTTCTGTTAAGAGGATTAGTGGAGGCAATAGAGTGGCAATTGAGTGACCATGGACTTGTTAGAGAGTGGAGATTGAGTAGCCATGGACTTGTTATAGAGTGGCCATTGAGTAGCCATGGACTTGTTATAGAGTGGCCATTGAGTAGCCATGGACTTGTTATAGAGTGGCCATTGAGTAGCCATGGACTTGTTATAGAGTGGCCATTGAGTAGCCATGGACTTGTTATAGAGTGACCATTGAGTAGCTATTGAGAGCTGAGAGAGTGGTAGAAAATGAGTAGTCTTCTTTGAATACTCGCTGTCACTCTTACTGTTTCCTTTATATACAGGGTGACCCATAATTAAGGTACCTTTTTAAAACTATTATAGCTATAAAACTACTAATGGTGAAGAGATTTGGCAAATTCAGAATGAATGAGAAGATTTCAAAGATTTCTACCAGCATATCATGTCTACCAACAATCACAACATATTGCCCAAAAAATTCATAAAATCCACCCCCCAAAATGAATCGCTACGCAATGGAACAACGAGCAAAAATAGTGGAACTTTACTTCTGATATAATTGTTTGGTTACAGCAATTCAGAGGAATTACAAGAATATTGATGGTATTGAAAGAAGTCCTTCGAAGAAGTGCATAAAAAACTGGTATTGAAATTTAGAGAAACTGAGACAACAGCAGACAGACAACGTTGTGGCAGGCCACGGACCATACGAACTGGTGCTTCAATTCAGCTTGTTGCAACGAGTGTTGCAGATCGGCCCAAAACGTCAACTAGGAGACGTTCAGTTCAACTGAGAATGTCACGTACCTCACTGCAACGTATTTTGGTAAAAGATCTAACGTATCATCCATATAAAATTCAATTAACTCAAGAACTCCATCCTACGGACTACCAAAAGCGATTAGATTTTGCGAATAGATTTCTGCAGCTTGCAGAAAATTGAAACTTTGTAAAGGATTTAATAACAATTGATGATGCACATTTTCACCTCAATTGTTTTGTTAATAAGCAAAATTGCAGATTCTGGGTTTCAGAAAATCCAAAAGAAATTCATGGACGTCCACTTTACTCAGCTAAAGTAACAGTATGGTGTGGCATCACGTCTTCGAGGATCATTGGACGATATTTTTTTGAAGATGCTAATGGTGATGCAATTTGTGTTAATGGAAACCTGTATAGCCAGATGATTCAAGAATATTTGATACCTGAAATTGGAGATAATAACACAGAGAATACCTTTTTCCAACAAGATGGAGCTACAGCGCACACAACGAAAGAAACAATGCAAATGTTAAAAGCAGTTTTTACAAACAGAATAATTTCTTGTTTTGATGATATACCGTGACTGCCTCGATCTCCAGATCTAAATGCTCCTGATTTCTTTCTCTGGGGATACTTAAAGGAAAATGTTTACATTGAAATGCCTGATACTTTACCGCATTTGAAACAAAATTTCATTCAAGAGATCAATAACATTTCACCAGAGAAATTAAGGAAAGTAATGAACAGCACTGTTGAAAGAGCACGCCAATCTTTGACATATAATGGTTACTTAAAAGATATTGTAGTCCATAGGTAAACGTATTTTATTGTTTCATTTATAAATTTAAATTAAATTTGAAATTTCTTCTTTCGTTCTGAATTAACCGAATCTCTTTACCATTTGTAGTTTTATTGTAATAATAATTTTAAAATGTACCTTACTTATGGGCTACCTTGTATAACCATGCCTAAATAATTATTTCATGACAAATACTTTTATTAAGTCATCATTTTATGGTTGCATAAAATAGTTCTGTTTATCGGTAGTTTTTTGTTAATTTTTTAAAGTATAAATGTCATTTGAACTAAATTTGTTTACTATAACAAAATAGTGCGCATATTAATTCCATATGATAAAATTTGTTGGAAATTACATGGAGTGGGCGACATGAAGTATTTATTTCTATATCTATGTGTGGTGTGTGGAGTGGTGAGTGTGGTGTGTGTAGTGGTGAGTGTGGTGTGTGGAGTGGTAAGTCTGGTGTGTAGTGGTGAGTGTGGTGTAGTGTTAAAGGCTTATAACACTGAAGAAACAAGTAGAAAATAGAGGCCTACAAGAAGCCTGGTCTGGCCAGATTAGGCCTCTTAGGTTATGGGTCGACCGTCGTTTGTTTTGAAGGGTTCGGCAAGTTGAGGTTTGTGGGGCTACAAAGAGAAGCAGTTGGGGAGGAGTGGTCTACACGTGGGGCTGTGCTGGGGAAGAAAATGGTAATTATAATAAAACTAGTAGATCCACACGTGAAAATTCACGTCTTTTTTACTGAATTTTTTCGTTTGATTTGCCAGTGGACGCGGGCTTTGCGAAGGAGTTTCCACATTGAAGGATGTGTCTTTGGTANATGCTTACAATACATGTATACCCTACCGAATTTCCTCCTATCTAAATCCTTAAGAGCGTCACAGAGACACGGACCAAGCAAGCAACAAACTGTGGATTATTATAAAGTCAGATATTGGTCCAAAGTTGGGGAACTTATGAACATTACGAATTACATTAATTGATGTATAGTGTTTTTTAGATGTTTGAAACATTTATTTTCAAGATAATAATTTGATGATTATCATAACATTCTACAGAAACTTATTTTTAACGCAAATGCCGTTTGCCAACAAATTATGCAAGCAATCCGAGTTTAGTCTACGGACTTTGCTACCAGTATTTAGATTACTCAATTTTATATATTACATTTATGCATGTGTACGTATTTGTGTGGGAAAATTGAATTCTATCACTTTTGTCATGAAATAAACCTTATTCTTCGATATAATAATCAAAGTATGCTCATAATGAGTGTTTGGATGGCACGCAGTTTCTTGAGTTTCGTATGTACATATAATATTTACCTTTTAGAAGATTATTTACGAGTTAAAGGACAGGGGAGAGGTAGAAGGAAAAGAGGGAAAAGAGTAATATTATCCCCCAGAATTTCCTTTCGGGTAGGGGGTGATGCTTTGAATCTCCCCAGATAAAGGATTCTCTCCCATTACTCCCATAAAAGGGAAAGGGGCGAAAGATAAGGGGAAAATCACACCCCTAATCACAGGGCAAAGTGGGAGTAGAGAAGGAGAGGGTCTCTCTACACCCCACTAACCCCTTACTACCCCCACGATGATCCCCCTGATCCACCTCCCCCTCCAACCCCGCTACAGGGGGTAGTCCTAGAGCGCTGGTGCAGAATTAGCGACTTTTCTTCAGAAAATCAAACGGGATTATTTTATAATGATGGCCAATTTCTAGCGAGAAAACCTCTGAGCCTCGTGCTTCTTAGTGTGTTGTTGTTGTGTTGTTGTGTTGTTGTTGTTTTGTTTTTGTTGTTGTTTTTGTTGTTTGTTATTTGTATACACTAACATGGTGATAATTATCTATCACCTTATCTAACAGATAAGGTGACAATTATATGGGCATAACTAATAAGTTTGGTTCCCTATTTTAAATATGTCATGCAACATGACTTAGCCTACATAAATACAGGGTGGCCCGTAAGTAAGGTACCTTTTTACAATTATTATAGATATAAAAATACAAATATTATAGAGATTTGGTTAATTCAGAATGAAAGAAGAAATTTCAGAGTTCAATATCAATTTATAAATGAAATAATAAAATACGTTTAACTATGGAATATAATATCTTTTAAATGACCTCATTACGGCCTGAAAATATGGTCTAATGATCCTCAAAGACGTGATGCCACACCATACTGTTACTTTAGCTGAGTAAAGTGGACGTTCATGAATTTCTTTTGGATTTTCTGAAACCCAGAATCTGCAATTTTGCTTATTAACAAAACCATTGAGGTGAAAATGTGCCTCATGAGCCATTATAAAATTTTTTACAAAATTTTCAGTTTCTGCAAGTTGCAGCAATCTATTCGCAATCTAATCGCTTTTGGTAGTCCGTACGACGGAGTTATTGAGTTAATTGAATTTTATATGGATGATACGTTAGATCTTTTACCAAAATACGTTGCAGTGAGGTACGTGACATTCTCAGTTGAATTGAACGTCTCCTAGTTGACGTTTTGGGCCGATCTGCAACACTCGTTGCAACAAGCTGAATTGAAGCACCAGTTCGTATGGTCCGTGGCCTGCCACAACGTTGTCTGTCTGCTGTTGTCCCAGTTTCTCTAAATTTCAATACCAGTTTTTTATGCACTTCTTCGGACTTCTTTCAATACCATCAATATTCCTGTAATTCCTCTGTACTGCAGTAACCAAACAATTACATCGGAAGTAAAGTTCCACTATTATGCTCGTTGTTGAATTGCGTAGCGATTCATTTTGGGGGTTGGATTTTATGAATATTTTGGACAATATGTTGTGATTGTCGGTAGACTTGATACGCTGGTAGAAAACTTTGAAATCTCCTCATTCATTCTGAATTAACCAAATCTTTTTGAAATTTGTAGTTTTATGGCTACAATAGTTTTAAAAAGGCACCTTAATTATGGGCCACCCTGTACAATTAAAACAAATTCCTATACACGCATATATAATTAAAAGGAAAACCTAGTAATCACTTATGGCACGTATGCCACAAGTAATTAACTTCAGTTAAATTCTTCAGGTAATACTTGTCAGCTGTCAGTAAATACTGCGTGCTTGTTAGCTGTCAGTAAATACTGCGTGCTTGTTAGCTGTCAGTAAATACTGCGTACTTGTCAGCTGTCAGTAAATACTGCGTGCTTGTCAGCTCAGTCAGCTTGACTGAACAGTGTTTGCTGACAAATTCAGCAGCTTCCAGTCAAGTAGAAATGAAGAGGGAAATGAAAAGCAGAAAGAAGAAATAGACAACATAGGAGGTGAGGAGGATAGGGGGTAAGAAGGNACACCACACTCACCACTCCACACACCACACACAACACTCACCACTCCACACACCACACACAGACTTAGAAATAAATACTTCATGTCTCCAACACCATGTAATTTCCAACAAATTTTATCATATGGAATTAATATGTGCACTATTTTGTTATAGTAAACAAATTTAGTTCAAATGACATTTACACTTTAAAAAATTAACAAAAAACTACCGACAAACAGAACTATTTTATGCAACCATCAAATGATGACTTAAATAAGGATTTTTGATGATAATAATTATTTAAGCATGGTTATACAAGGTAGCCCATAAGTAAGGTACATTTTTAAATTATTATAACTATAAAACTACAAATTGTAAAGAGATTCGGTTAATTCAGAACGAATGAAGAAATTTCAAATTAAATATAAATTTCTAAATAAAACAATAAAATACGTTTACCTATGGACTACAATATCTTTTAAATGACCTCCATTATATGTCAAAGATTGGCGTGCTCTTTCAACAGTGCTGTTCATTATTTTCCTTAATTTCTCTGGTGAAATGTTGTTGATCTCTTGAATAATGTTTTGTTTCAAATGCTGTAAAGTATCAGGCATTTCAATGTAAACATTTTCCTTTAAGTATCCCTAGAGAAAGAAATCAGGAGCACTTAGATCTGGAGATCGAAGAGGCCACGGTATATCACCAAAACGAGAAATTATTCTGTTTGTAAAAACTGCTTTTAACATTTGTATTGTTTCTTTCGTTGTGTGCGCTGTAGCTCCATCTTGTCGGAAAAAGGTAATCTCTGTGTTATTATCTCCAATTTCAGGTATCAAATATTCTTGAATCATCTGTCTATACAGGTTTCCATTAACACAAATTGCATCACCATTAGCATCTTCAAAAAAATATGGTCCAATGATCCTCGAAGACGTGATGCCACACCACACTGTTACTTTAGCCGAGTAAAGTGGACGTCCATGAATTTCTTTTGAATTTTCTGAAACCCAGAATCTGCAATTTTGCTTATTAACAAAACAATTGAGGTGAAAATGTGCATCATCACTCGTTATTAAATCCTTTACAAAGTTTCAATTTTCTGCAAGCTGCAGAAATCTATTCGCAAAATCTAATCGCTTCTGGTAGTCCGTAGGATGAAGTTCTTGAGTTAATTGAATTTTATACGGATGATACGTTAGATCTTTTACTAAAATACGTTGCACTGAGGTACATGACATTCTCAGTTGAATTGAACGTCTCGTAGTTGACGTTTTGGGCCGATCAGCAACACTCGTTGCAACAAGCTGAATTGAAGCACCAGTTCGCATGGTCCGTGGCCTTTCACAACGTTGTCTGTCTGCTGTTGTCCCAGTTTCTCTCAATTTCAATACCAGTTTTTTATGCACTTCTTCGAAGGACTTCTTTCAATACCATCAATATTCTTGTAATTCCTCTGAATTGCTGTAACCAAACAATTACATCAGAAGTAAAGTTCCACTATTTTTGATCGTTGTTCCATTGCGTAGCGATTCATTTTGGGGGGTAGATTTTATGAATATTTTGGACAACATATTGTGATTGTCGGTAGACATGATACGCTGGTAGAAATCTTTGAAATCTCCTCATTCATTCTGAATTTGCCAAATCTCTTCACCATTGGTAGTTTTATAGCTATAATAGTTTTAAAAAGGTACCTTAATTATGGGTCACCCTGTATATAAAGGAAACAGTAAGAGTGACAGCGAGCGTTCAAAGAAGGCTACTCTTTTTCTGCCACTCTATCAGCTCTCAATAGCTACTCAATGGCCANGACAGCTGACAAGCACGCAGTATTTACTGACAGCTGACAAGCACGCAGTATTTACTGACAGCTGACAAGCACGCAGTATTTACTGACAGCTGACAAGCACGCAGTATTTACTGACAGCTGACAAGCACGCAGTATTTACTGACAGCTGACAAGTATTACCTGAAGAATTTAACTAAAGTTAGTTACTTGTGGCATACGTGCCATAAGTGATTACTAGGTTTTACTTTTAATTATATATGCGTATATAGGAATTTGTTTTAATTGTACAGGGTGGCCCATAATTAAGGTGCCTTTTGAAAACTAATATAGCCATAAAACTACAAATTGCAAAAAGATTTGGTTAATTCAGAATGAATGAGGAGATTTCAAAGTTTTCTACCAGCGTATCAAGTCTACCGACAATCACAACATATTACCCAAAAAATTCATAAAATCCACCCCCCATAATAAATCGCTACGCAATGGAACAACGAGCAAAATAGTGGAACTTTACTTCCGATGTAATTGTTTGGTTACTGCAGTTCATAGGAATTACAGGAATATTGATGGTATTGTAAGAAGTCCTTCGAAGAAGTGTATAAAAAATATTATTGAAATTTAGAGAACCTGGGACAACAGCAGACAGACAACGTTGTGGCAAGCCACGGACCATACGAACTGGTGCTTCAATTCAGCTTGTTGCAACGAGTGTTGCTGATCGGCCCAAAACGTCAACTAGAAGACGTTCAATTCAACTGAGAATGTCACGTACCTCACTGCAACGTATTTTGGTAAAAGATCTCAAGTATTATCCATATAAAATTCAATTAACTCAAGAACTCCGTCGTACGGACTACCAAAAGGGATTAAATTGCGAATAGATTTCTGCAGCTTGCAGAAAATTGAAACTTTGTAAAGAATTTAATAACGACTGATGATGCTCATTTTCACCTCGATGGTTTTGTTAATAAGTAAAATTGCAGATTCTGGGATTCAGAAAATCCAAAAGAAATTTATGGACGTCCACTTTACTCAGCTAAAGTAACAGTATGGTGTGGCATCACGTCTTCGAGGATCATTGGACCATATTTTCACCCCGTAATGAGGTCATTTTAATGATATTATATTCCATAGTTAAACGTATTTTATTGTTTCATTTATAAATTTATATTAAACTTTGAAATTTCTTCTTTCATTCTGAATTAACCAAATCTCTATACCATTTGTATTTTTATAGCTATAATAATTTTAAAAAGGTACCTTACTTATGGGCCACCCTGTATTTACGTATGCTAAGTCATGTTGCATGACATATTTAAAATAGGGAACTAAACTTATTAGTTATGCCCATATAATTATCACCTTATCTGTTAGATAAGGTGATAAATAATTATCACCATGTTAGTGTATACAAATAACAAACAACAACAACAACAAAAACAAAACAACAACAACACAACAACACAACAACAACACACTAAGAAGCACGAGGCTCAGAGGTTTTCTCGCTAGAAATTGGCCATCATTATAAAATAATCCCGTTTGATTTTCTGAAGAAAAGTCGCTAATTCTGCACCAGCGCTCTAGGACTACCCCCTGTGGGCGGGGTGGAGGGGGAGGGAGATCAGGGGGATCATCGTGGGAATAGTAAGGGGTTAGTGGGGTGTATAGAGACCCTCTCCTTCTCTACTCCCACTCCACCCTGTTATTAGCGGTGTGATTTTCCCCTTATCTTTCGCCCCTTTCCCTTTTATGGGAGTAATGGGGAGAATCTTTTATATAGAAAGATTCAAGTTACATCACTCCCCCGAGGGGAAAGTCAGGGGACTATTTTCCTTTTTTCCCTCTTTTCCCTCTACGTCTCCCCTGTCCTTTAACTCGTAAATAATCTTCAATAAGGTAAATATTATACATATGAAACTCAAGAAAATGCGTGCCATCCAAACACTCATTCTGAGTATGCTTTCATTATTATCTAGTAGAATAAGGTTTATTTCATCACAAATGTGATAGAATTTAATTTCCCCCACACCACACAAACACGTACACATGCATAAATATATTATATAAAGTTGAGTAATCTAAATACTGGTAGCAAAGTCCGTAGACTAAACTCGGATTGCCTGCATAATTTGTTGGCAAACGGCATTTGCGTTCAAAATAAGTTTCTGTAGAATGTTATGATAATCATCAAATTATTATCTTGAAAATAAGTGTTTCAAACATCTTAAAACACTATACATCAATTAATGCAATTCGTAATGTTCATAAGTTCCCCAACTTTGGACCAATATCCGACTTTATAATAATCCACAGTTTGTTGCTTGCTTGGTCCGTGTCTCTGTGACGCTCTTAAGGATTTAGATAGGAGGAAATTCGGTAGGGTATACATGTATTGTAAGCATTGTATTGTGGATACCAAAGGCACATCCTTCAATGTAGAAACTCCTTCGCAAAGCCCGCGTCCACTGACAAATCAAATGAAAAAATTCAGTAAAAAAGACGTGAATTTTTACGTGTGGATCTACTAGTTTTATTATAATTACCATTTTCTTCCCCATAACAGCCCCACGTGTAGACCACTCCTCCCCAACTGCTTCTCTTTGTAGCCCCACAAACCTCAACTTGCCGAACCCTTCAAA
>VCRD01007433.1:0-18213 GCA_006783055.1 Trinorchestia longiramus
GGAGCCTGTGCTTGCAGTGACTGCCCTCCCTCCCTCCAGTGACTGGGGGGGAGGGGGGGAGGAGGGGAGGCAGTGAGGGGCTTGATGGTATCAGTAATACCAACAATAAAAGCTATAGACACGCTGCCCTCCTTCTGGTGCTGTTGTTGCTGTGGCTGCTTTGACTGTGACTGTGACTGTTGCTGTGACTGCTGCTGTGACTGTCGCTGTGGCTGTTGCTGTGACTGTTACTGTAGGTTTGACTGCGACTGTTGCTGTGGCTGCTGCTGTGGCTGTGGCTGCTGTGGCTGTGGCTGCTGCCGGGAGACAGATGTCTCAGCACTGCAGCATCATGCCCCCGTCTGCGTGTGGCTGTACGTGCAAGATTGTGTCACGTGTTCACATGTCAAGTCTTCCTCTCTAAGTTAAATACAAAAATAATCTTGTAGCATTTCGTGCAGAAATTAAATTCTCCACACCATTATGCATAAGACATAAAAGTTTGTTCGTAATTAAATGATTCATTGATGAAGTTTCTGGGTATATATTGTGATATATATATATATTAGGGTGGTCATTGTTTTAATTATTTTTTACCACTATAAAGAGTCCCAGGATTTTCAAATGTTCGTTTTCAGGTAAAAGAAATTATGACCGAATAATTAAAGCAATCACACAGTTATTCGAACAGGGCAGGTTGATTTATATATATATATATATATATATATATATATATATATATATATATATATATATATATATATATATATGTATTATAGGGTAGTTCTTATTTATTTTTTCGTATATTTAAGGGATCTCGAGGTCTTCAAATGTTCCTTTTTTGATAGAAAAATTTGCCTACGCTGTTCGAATAATTGTCTGATCGCTGTAATAATTAAGCACAGTTTTGCTATCTCAAAATGAACTTTTCAACCCCTGGTGCTTTTTAATTTCATTTAAAATATTATAACCATTTTAACATATATATATATATAGTCTATATATATATATATATATATATATATATATATATATATATATATATATATATATATATATATACATATATATATATAACCAAATGCTCTGGTTTTCTCTGTGGTACTCGAGGTTGGTCTCGAGTTACATGCTAAATGAGAATTGCTTTACTCAACTTTTAATATTTCATAGAACAGTAAACTATAAGCACCAGTTCATCTTAAAATATGCATGTCCTCTTCTCAAAGCCTGTAAGTGACATGTTTGCATCATGACCACAGTGCACTGACCTATTTTTCAACATACATCAATTTATTTTTATTTGTTCCGTCATTTCCGTGTGACTTTCAGCTTGCTGTGTAGGTAGCATTCCACAACTTCCTCTAGCTGTGGAGAACCGGAGCGATTTATTTCTTCTTGTATTCTCATCATTTTGTGTGTATTCGTGCATGTGATGAATAATCGCATACACTCTTGCATAATATGGGTACAGGTACATTAATTCTACATAAGTAATACTCGTATGACTTTTTTCGTAGTATTGTTCCAAGTGGCTGCATGTGTGTGTGTGTGTGTGTCTGTAGAAAACTGCAGGACTTTTGTGTTAATTTTTCGTACTGGATCATGTATTATATCTCATTGTTGAGCAAGTTCCAAAATTCTAAATGAGGTCATAGTTGCGTGTTGCGACAGCAAAGTAGAACCAGCCAATAAAATATTACTGTAGGTAGCATCAGTAATGTATGTTGAGGTGTTTGCGCGACGGGCAAGTACGGAATACAATATTTTTAGTACTGCCAAAGGGATTTCAAATATTTGCCGAAAGAATACGAAATTTTAAAACGAAGAGAGATGTCAATGTTTATATTTTTCCATAATTTTGTACATTTTACTTTCTATGACCAACAATGTTGCATGTTTCTTTCAGAGAAAACTTTCAAGTAATTAGAAAAAGTACCATCCAAGCAGGTCAAAAGTTATGGAATATTGCACAAATTAGATAGTTTAGCAGAGGGAATTATATTTTGGAAATCTTCGTTTACGGATTTTTCTTAGACCGAATAAGGCATTGGTCAGTGGGTCAAGGAGTGTTTGAAATAAGGACCCATTATGAAAGAATTGAAGGGCGAAAATCTACTGGAACCTGAAGTGAAGAAACAAAACTAAAACTAAATTTCCTGGAGGACATTCGAGAGCTGAAACATGCACACAAGATGCTGTGTTCTGGCAGTAGAGGGTCGCTCTCAAGCTTTCTTTTCGATCAGCAAGTTGTTAAAGAACATAATTCCGATTGATGGATTTCAAAGCGGAATGACCCATTCCTGGCGCATTATTCAATGGATTAATGTTCAGAAATTGTGAGTTGTCTGAGCATCTTGGAAAATGGAGGATACTTTGCCGAGCTTCTGCATCCAGCAAAGCAGAATTTTTTAAAAAATGCTTCCTTTGATTGAGAAATGGCCTGCAAAACAAGGACGTGACTCCCTCATATACAATAAATGCAAATATTAAGCTAAATAATAAAGTATATTGGTGATTGGTGAAGCTGAAGCTCGAAAAAAAATTTGAAATAAGGTGAGCACAAAGAATGAGTGTACACATGAGGAAAAGTCTCCAAAAATTGTCTAAGAAAATCAAGGATCTGCAGAAAATAACGGCACTTACCAAAAAAATAACCATCAGAAAAGTACGGAATTTGGGCCCAAATTTACTGCGTTAGTAAATTATCTCAAATTCTTTTGACTCCAGAAGAGTGAGAGACGACAATTAAAATTTAGCAGAAATAGACAATGAAATTTGAATTTGTGGAACATGAGATGACTTGAGGTTTAGGCAGCACGAGTGTAGACGAGATGCAAATAACAGAAGATAGGTCAGGCAAACACTGCAACTGAAATGACCTAAGTGAGGGATGCTGAACACTGCAACAGAGTGTCATGAGTGAATGATGAAGGTACGAGGAGTGGCGGAGAAGTGGTGGAGGAGGGGCACGGAGAGTGGTGGAGGGCGTTAAAATCACCCCTCCACAGACAGCGTGACGCGTATTGTGTTCTGCGTCTCTGGCTTGAGTTTGGGTGGAGGTTAACTCAGGCTCTTGAAGACTAGCTGACTGCTTGATCGGTCACACTATTTGACTGCTGGACCGGTCTCACAATTGCCGTTTGACCGGCCACACAATTGCCGTTTGACCGGTCACACAATTACCGTTTGACCGGCCACACAATTACCGTTTGACCGGCCACACAATTACCGTTTGACCGGTCACACTATTGCCGTTTGACCGGCCACACAATTGCTGTTTTACCAGCCATACAATTTCCGTTTCACCGGCCACAAAATTGCCGTTTGACCGGCCACACTGTTACCGTTTGTTAGGCCTCATTGCTATCGTCTAACCAACTACAATATTACCGTTTGACCAGCCACACAATTTCCGTACTCTGCAGAAAATAAACATACCGAAAATGTGTTCTCTGTAAATACTCATAATAAAATTTGTAGAAGACCAAATTCTTTTTCGCTCGGTCAGGACCTGAAAATCTTTCCTCAACATTCATTTGTCTGAGACGCCGTGCAGGTCGCAGCAAAATCGACTTAATCAAACATTTAGTCCTTGGAATAATTAAATGCATTCTGGACGATAGAGTCGCTGATTTAAATTTAATTTCACTTCCTAAAACGCCCGCCCTCCAAAAAACTTCAAGTAATCAAAATATATGTTGATGGTAAAACTACTCAATTTCGCATATTTTGTATGTTATTTTAAAAGCTCACGAGCTCAAAAACGATCACTAGTCCAAACTTGACACAACTTGTTTTGTGTGTCAAAGTAAGACAACTTTTCTGCGAACACCTTGACAGGATTTCACAACTCGTATAGTTCAGAGATACAAGTGATGCTTCAGGGTAACCCTGAGGCTCATTATACACTTCTCTCATTTTCACTTACATTGTATTGCATGTAAACATAATACCATAATGTATGCGAACTCCTTCCAAACTAAATCATCACCAACTTTTCAATATTTCTGAAACGTTCAACCATTTCCTGAAAATTGACAAGGCTTGGCAAGTGAAGTGTTGAATAGGCGAAGTGGAGTGTTCAGTAGGTCAATTGTGAGGTTAAGGCAAGTATTCAGTAAGTGAAGTAAAATGTTCAGGAGGTGAAGTGAAATTCTGAGTAAGTAAAGTGAAATGTTCAGTAGGTGAAGTGAAGTGTTCAGTAGGTAAAGTGCTGGGTGAAGTGGTAGGTGAAGTAAAGTGAAGTGACGTGTTCAGTAGGTGAAGTGAAGTGGTAGATGAAGTGAAGTGTTTAGTAGGTGAAGTGAAGTGTTCAGTAGGTGAAGTGGTGTGAAGTGGTAGGCGAAGTGGTAGGTGAAGTGGTAGGTGAAGTGGTAGGTGAAGTGACGTGTTCAATAGGTGAAGTGAAGTGACGTGTTCAGTAGGTGAAGTAAAGTGTTCAGTAGGTGAAGTGGTGTGAAGTGGTAGGTGAAGTGGTGGGTGAAGTGGTAGGTGAAGTGACGTGTTCAGTCAGAGCGCTGGCTGTCACCTGCCAGAACATCTCGCTGTCTGGTCGCTGCTCGCAGTTGCAGTCACCAAGAATTAATGTAAAATTATTCGGGCAATCGTCGCGTGGGATTGGAAAATCAGTGAAAAATTATTGCGTCACAAGAAAATTTGAGTGACAACACAAGCTGCAATATCCGATATCCAATAGGAATTATCCAATTGCCTAAGGCCTGAGGGAGAGAGAAAGAGAGTTAGAAAAAGTGTACTTTTGCCTGAATTTTTACGGGAGGTGTATTACTTCATACAGTAAATAAAAGTATTACACATTTTCATGACTAAAGGAAGATCCAGTTGTAGCGTGACAAAGAGACGTTGGACAATTATAAGAGAAATCAAGCTATCACCATAATTACATTGGGTCACCATTACATCAAATTATCATTATTACACCAAATCACCGTTATTATAAAGGGCCACAGTTATAAAAAATCAAGTCATAGTTGACTGAGAAAGTTAGCGCCAGAAGCTCATCATAGAAGAGAGAATTTTCACATCTTCTAAATGTAGGGCTGGAGAATACATGGACGTTGTGCCAATGACACAACCACGCCACAATGTACCTTGTGCCACAGTGTATTTAGCACCTCAGTGTACCTAGCGCCACAGCGCCACAGTGTTTTTAGCGCCACAGCGCAGCAGTGCCACTGTACCAAACACCAGTGTACCTAAACCTACAGTACCATAGTGCCAGAGAGCTATAGTGCCACAGTGTTACAGTGTACCTAGCGCCACAGTGTGCCTAGCGCCACTTTGTAGCTAGCACCAAATTGTATACCTAGCGCTACAGTGT
Organism: Trinorchestia longiramus; assembly: GCA_006783055.1. Lineage (NCBI taxonomy): Eukaryota > Metazoa > Arthropoda > Malacostraca > Amphipoda > Talitridae > Trinorchestia > Trinorchestia longiramus. Next base: position 5,318 of record VCRD01007433.1, read on the forward strand.
ACCTAGCGCTACAGTGTACCTAGCACCACAGTGTACCTGTCGCCACAGTGTACCTGTCGCCACAGTGTACCTAGCGCCACAGTGTACCTAGCGCCATAGTGTACCTGGCGGCACAGTGTACCTAGCGCCACAGTGTACCTAGCGCTACAGTGTACCTAGCGCCACAGTGTACCTAGCGGCGGTAAAAGCGCGGATTTGAACCCCAACTCCCGGGATGAGTTGCGGGACCCCTTCATCCGGCCCAAGCAAGGGGTCCATCAAAGGATTCCTCGACGTCAAAATTCCCGCCAGAAAACGCAAAAGCATTTCTCTTTTTCGGGTGAGCTGTTTAGTGTAGTACTTTTCATTAGAACTTGCTGCCTTATTATCAAGTTTGAGTGATGGGCTTTGTTTCAAACATAATAAAGATCATCAGTTCACACAGCTTCATGCTGATAGTTCTATTCTGAAAATAAATTATTTTGCACGATTGTCCATAACGTCACTTATAAAAGTCTCTCACAAAGTCTTAACAGCACCTCTTTCACAAACAAAATCCCTGAAACACACATATGAAAAATGTGATTACAAACTTTAATAAATACTAAATAGAATAGAACAAATCTGAATAAAATATCTTATCAATTGCATTTGTAATAAATTAAATTTTTGAAATGGTAAATAGACTTTATGGAGACCCTATATAATTTAAGTTTCATATTGTTTAGTCCATCGACAACCACTACAAAACGGAAGCCTGGCTGTGCAGGTGCAAGTGTGGAAGCGGCGCTGCTGGGTGGTTGTCAGAGGGGATAGGTCTCCTGCAGACACCTCCTCAGCAGGAGGAGTGGCGACACCTACTGCCCCTGCCACTCCCACTCGACCTCCCTCCAAGCAGGGACAGGAGGGAACCACAGGTTCCAACTCTGGTGAGTCTGCAGTCGCGCGTGTGCGCTGGTGGTGTGAGGATACGTGTAGTTAGCGTCACTGTATTGAAATACAAACTTTTTACTTTAATGTGACGTATTCCGAGTTGCTCACGCACTATTAAAATTATCTAGGATCTTAATGCACGGAGAACATATTATTTTTTACAATCCTTACGACATAAAAGGTGTTACAATAGCTCTCTTTTAAATTTGAAGTAATCGCCTTTGAGAAAGGTAAATAACAGCAGCAATAGGTATTAAATGTACCTTAATTTCAGTTTTAATACAACTTGTGACCCACAACACAACTTCACGATTCCAAATCAGTATTGCACATTATAATAGTGTGTCAAAATATTTAAAGATTTAAAGTGACCACTCACCATCAATGTGCGTCATAGCTCGTGCAATTACTTAATTCTAATGCGATTATTTTCACTAGCACTGTAAGTCAGAACTACATTACGTCATGGTTCCATTCTAAAATGGCCACTCATACCAGCACTATATGTGTCAGTGTCTCATTGACAGCAATACACTACCTACACCCCCAGCAGGAGCCATCAGCCTGAGCGTGGAGATTTACACCCGCCATGAGGGCAGCAATCAGCCCACGGAGGGCACCATCCTCCACATCGACCTCGTGCACAAGATCAGGAGGGCGAAGTCAAAGTAATAATTGAGGAACATCTTACAAGTGCAGAGTCAATAAACGCATTGCTTGCAAGGAATTCCAAATATAAATGAGCTTGCTAGCAACTGTTGACATTGAGGTTATTGATGCTGGCACTGAAGAGATGTGTACTTCAGCTAACTGAAGGTCTTCATTTAAATGCGTTGGGACTTCTTGTGGCCACATTGCTTTGCTTTTATGTTCTTGTACAATCTGCATGAGTGTCCATTAGGACGAATAAATTTAGGAAGGTCAATTGGGTTCATCTTTCTTAATTATCATTGCATTTATTGTAGGTCCGTAAGGTGTATGTGTAGGAGGGGATAGAGGGAGGTGTGGGGGAGTCACACAGTTTAAGCTACACATTTTAAATGCATACTGTACAAGTGTCTGAGTAAAACTCTTCGTCTACCATATGAGATAAAAACTATACAATTATTTTTGAGTTTACATTTAAGGTGACGATCGTTTTTTCAATATTTCCTGGCCTTAATTCATTTATTCGATTAGTATGACACATCTAATAAGATATTTCATTCTTCATTTCTCGACGAGTTCAAATTCCCTTTTTACTATCCCAACTCAATAGCCTCGATTTTCTTGCATCTTTTTGGAGCATTTTGGATTGAGGTAATGGTTCCCTACAGGTGCAAATTATCCACTTTGCCTGAGCTTGGTTTTGTGTGTCAGGTCTCACCCCTACGCCTTCGAGGTGTGCGGGCGGAGGGGCGAAGCACTCCTCTACCTCAGCGGAGGGAGCGAGACGGAGAGCCAGAGGTGGATGGGAGCCATGCGGGAGCTTCTGTGGCCTCCTCTTCATCTCCCTCACATCAATGCAGGTCGGTGGTGTTGTGTGGACTGATGTACAAGTAATTATTTTAGAAACCAGTGAAGGTTGTGCATGGTGCATTAATAAATTGTCTTTATTGTGGCCCAGTTTACCCACACAACTGGCCAGTGAGCGCCATCTCCGTGGGGGAGGAAGACGGAGAGTGGGCTACTCTGGGGGGCCTCTACGGCCGCCTGGCCGTGTCCCGGGCCAACCTCATTATCAAAGACGTTCATAACGGTTAGTGAGGCCATCAGACAGTCAGTGGCACTATGAGACACTCAGCAGGGCCATGAGTAATTGAGGCCGATTAACTTTAAACTGGAAAGGAAAGCGATCAATGAAGCAGAAAAATAAAAGCTATTATTAATGAAAACAATGAATTTTGTTGAAAATCTCATTTGGAAGCTTGCTTTCTAAACTGGTGTTTTAGTTTCTTCTATGAACAACGAATTCTAAAGTTTATTATTTCACCCCAAAAAGCCTTTAATTTAGACAGTCCTCAAATCTGAACTTTCCAATACCTGGCAACAATTATTTTTGGCTTTCCTGGCGTACAGCCATAAAATCGTTAATAATTTCCGCCAGAAACAACATCATCTCAAACATTTATTAGCATTTTTCAAAAATTCATAGGCCTTTTATTAATATTTTTCGCCACGTGCAGGCAGCACACGTGCTGAGTGGCCTCTCACGTGCATCCAGCGCGTGTACGTGTCGGGAGGCGGAGAGCTGGAGGATGAGGGGAAGATCTTCATCGTTCAGACGAGGCCGTGAGTGGCGAGTGGTGGTAGTGTCGTGGGTGGCGAGTGATGGTAGTGTCGTGAGTGGCGAGTGGTGGTAGTGTTGTGAGTGGTGAGTGGTGGTAGTGTCGTGAGTGGCGAGTGGTGGTAGTGTCGTGAGTGGCGAGTGGTGGTAGTGTTGTGAGTGGTGAGTGGTGGTAGTGTCGTGAGTGGCCTATTTTACACACTAAAATCCAGGCCTATATATTTTACATACTGAAACTCAGGCCTATTTTACATACTGAAATTCAGGCTTATTTTATACATTAGATCATGTTTTTGAAACATTAGAGCGTGCTAAAATTTTTATTACCTGATCTCTTTTCTGCGAATGCAACACAAAGGAGCAATTTAGATTCATTTGCTCAATGGAGGTTCACAGGAAGATCCAATAGATGACTAGCAGCTTCAATAGATGCCAGAGAGATCATAACACAAAAAGTATGGTTCAAATATTCAGTTATTCATTAACTTTGTACTGAACTAAGCGAGCACTGTACGCTTGTGAGGCATTGAATGTAAAATCTTGCATTAGAGATCTACAGTAATACAAATTGGGATCTGAGTCCATAAAAGTAGCTATTTTAGTGAGTTATTTCATCTTACGCGCCATTTATTGTGCCCCATCGTAAACCATTTGCCCATGGATGAAAATACTTGTTGAAAATAAATTTTGAACAGAAATCTTGAATAGAAATATGGAACACATACGTTCCACACAAATATTTAACACGAATATTGAACACAAATATTGAATACAAATATTAAACACAAATATTGAATACAAATATTGAACACAAATATTAGATACAAATATTGAACACAAATATTGTGTTCCCTGACAAGTTCTACGGCCACAGAACTGAATGAACCAGTACGTGTGGTGACTGCAATGATTTAAAAGCTGTACAATTGGTATTCATATTCGCTCATTTATTTGGACTTGAAAGTTCTTCCAAAAATTGGGATGCATTCGTTTGTGGAAATCGGGAAAAAAATTCTGAGCTGGGGAGAAAATTATATATTGCTCTATTTTCTATCATAAATAATTTTACTATTATTCGCTTTTATTACCTTTTGCTCTATTTATTAAATATTTGTTATCTCTTAAATCTTGAATACTCCCTGCTCCTTAATATTCTTATTATGTAATTATTCTCTTCTTCATTTTGTCCTATTAATCTGCTCTTGAATTCTTCATCAAAGATACATATCTCAATTCTCAATTAGTTATTCACCTTTCAACTCTCCAACGTTTATTTTTCCTAAACTCCGTTTCAATTATGTGCTTTATATTCCTCCCTGATTGTCTGCTTTTTAATTGTTCTTCAATTTTGCCTTGACTTCAACACTGTCTAGTTGACTTTTCAATGATCTTTTGCTCTTCAATTCTCATTAATTTCTCCCCAATAGTTTAGGAATTTCATCTTCGTTTTCACATTTACTATTAAAAGTCTATTTTCAGAGCCCACCCTTGCGGCGAGACATACCTTTATTTCTACTCGAACGAGCTCGGCCCGTTACTGGACGGGCTGCACGACGCCGTATCGGGGCTGCTGGCGAAGGGCAACGGCGGTGACGACACATCGGTGATTAGCGACTTGTCGGAGCTGTCGGGGGCGATAGGGTCTGTTGTGGTCCTTCCCCAACGCCTGCCAGAGCTGGGGGCCGTCAATAAAGTCAGAAAGTCCACCTCAGTGCTCAACTTATCCGAGGTCTCTTCACATAAAATAAGCTCGGACTTACTGATGGTGCCCAGCTCCAAATCCCTCGGAACCTCGCCTCAGCACAAAATGCTGAGTCATTGCCGAAGAAAGTCCATGAGTGAAACAAACCTAGCGCGAATTTGTCTGGATGAAACGGACGAGGAGCTTGATGCAAGGGACGATGACTTAGACGACATCAGACCTACAGATCAACCCAAAGACAGAACGTCTTCTTCAGGCTCTTATAATTCCTACCGTTCTACTGACTCAGGAGTCAGACTCTCAGCCTCACCTTCAAATTACGACCAGGCCATCATGAGGAGACTCGTTACTAAGTCAGATTCTATTGACTCTGGAGTCCGAGCATGTGTCAAAGAAGAAGGGCACAGGGATCATCCCCCCGCCACCGCAAACATTCCTGTTACAATTTTTTCGGAGTCTGAAGAGATGCGCAGAAATGCCGATGCTTATCTCAGTGATTCGAAGTCAGGCGAGTTGTCATCACGGAACATCGGCAGTCAGGAGGAGGAACCTGATGTGAATGCCAGGGTGGGTGCCTGGTGTTTGCAGAGCGCCAAAGCTCGCAAGTCTTTTTTCTTGAAGAACTTGAACGCCGCTACCATTCCCAGCAACAGAGAAAAGTTCTTGACGAAAAGCCTGTCAAGAACGTTGTCGGAGTCGTACAAAGAAATTCCGGAGAGAAGTGGGGTTAAAGACGAATATAGAAAAGCCATGGAGAACCCAATTTTAACAACGAAACACACAACGGTGTACGAGGAAATAAAAGATGTGCTGAAGCCCCTCAACGAAAAGAAATTAGACAAAGAACACGAATATGAAGACCTGGAGAAACTCAGAAAAGATATCAAGCGTAGCTACAGCTTTCAGGAGAAGACTCAACCCCCTCCTCCTCTGCCACCGAGACGACCCAAGTCCTTTTCTCCAGATCCGTGGGTTGAAGGTTCTTTGAGTAAAACGGGGACTCTTCGAAAGATATTTGGTTTATCTTTTCACAACAAATCTCACTCGCAAGACAGCATGCTTGAAATGGAAGCTCCACAGCTTGGGGAAGAGCGTTTGAATGCGAGCAACATGGCAAGTAGTGATGTAGCAACCGTGCAGGCACTGGGAACCCTGCCACGACCAAGAAGACGAGCTACAATGGATGTCTACGAACGCCATCAAAGCTTCTCCAGCTGTTCTCCAAGAATGTCCCCCAAGCAAAAACTGCGCAACCCGTTTGGAATTTCACCGTCCAGATCACCCCGAATTCCTCGGCCCAAGAATTTGTTCATTTTCAAATCCTCTTCTAACCACGAAGAAAATTCATCACCGTCAACACAGGCGAGCTTGAGGTACCAGCGGCAAATGATGATGCAGGCTCAGAAGACTCCAAGTACAGACAGTTCTCTTGCTGATGTGTCAACTCCTGACACACCCAAACCAGGCATTTTTTATCGAGGAAGCTACAGACCTGACTCCGTTCACTTAGAAACTCCGGACACTGGAGACGAGTCTGGTGAAAGGGAAAATTCCTCCTCAGGGTTCAGTTTGAAGAGTCCGAAGATCATGAGTAAAACTTTTAGCTTTTTGCGCAAGTTCCCAAAGGAAAAATATGGATCACTTGAACAGAAAAGAAAATCGACTATTTCAGTCACAGCTCAACTTGATTCAGCTGATTCTCCCAACAAAGTGCCGAATAGTTTTTCTTTAGACAGTTTTACAGTAGACTCTGAAACCGTGAGAGCCGACGAGGAAGTCCCACAACCTAAACATGTCGAACACAAAAAAGGCGAAGGCAGAAAAACTTCAATCAGTAAAGGGTCAGGGTTGCCCCCTTCATCTTCTGGGATTATGATACCCAGAGGCCCTCCATTCACTGACAAAGGAAGCAGCGGGAGTCCAGCTACAACACCATCTGGTGTTCATGCCAGCTGTACGTTTGGCAGGCCTGGTACTCCTCCAGCCACAGACTTGCCTCTCAGAAGCGCCAATCGCCAGCCGTCAGCATCTTCTATCTGGAATGTTCCAGGAATTCCTGCTCAGCACTCTCTTGCGAAGCACAACGACTTGGAACCTCAATACGCAAACTTAGGCCCTGATCCAGATTACATGACGGTTGAAGAGATTGCAGGGGCTTTTCGCAAAACCACTCCCACCTTGCCGCCGAAAGGTATTACTGACCCTGGAGGATACTTGTCGATGGGTGACATACGCCAATTGAAGGCAATGCCTGACAGTCACCAAGCACGTCCGCCTGATCACGAATACATGTCAATGGATGACATTCAGACAACAATGTACTCTGATTATCCCAAAGTGTGTGGGTCTGCCACATCTTCCATGGACCGCAGACAGACCCATCACCACCATCCTCACCATCATCCTTACGTGTCACAGCTCCGACAGATGCACCAACCTCTTGATAAGAGCAGCATCAGGAGCGTGGGCTCTGGATCGCCAGGGCCTCCTGCTGACGTCAACAACAAGCCCCCTGCAGCAGGGTTTGTCCACAAGAGCGCTCCTGGGAGCCGAAAGACCTCTTGCTGTGAGGGCTCCTCCTCATCAGACTACCTCACTCCCCAGGAAGTGGGGCGGCTGCTGAGGAGAGAGCTGCTCCATACTGCCACCAGCAGGACCAGGCAAGAACACGAACGGTATCATCCCCAACAAAAACACTCGCACAATTAGCCAAGTTCAGTATCTTATTTCCAGCGTGGTTTTGAGTTCCAGAGTAGTCGTCACAGGTATGACCTATAAAGCAAGGAATTTGGGAAGCATTCAGGAGTCTTGAAGGCTGACATTCGAACATTCTAATAGCTGAGCAGAGACAATCATTTTCTGCATTACAAGATGTGGCTTTACACTAAAGAGTAACAGCTGCCACCAACAGCTGCAATTCAAGGACCCTCACTCGGTGCATTCGTCTCATGGTTACTAAATTCGTTAACAAAAGTGCATTCACTTCATTGAACGAATCTCAAACTCTCCTCAGCATCATTAACAGTTCCATCTGAACAACTATTGCGTTTGGCGAATAATCTACGGTAAAAGTAGATTGTCAAAAAGCAGTGCCAGACAAGCATATTATTTCCGCCCCATAACGTAGATGTGAATTAACTAATTAATAAATAGTTATTAATGCCTGCTGAATCCAAGAAAATTGCAAGAAAATCCAAAGAAATAATTTTCCGATGTTGCGAAATAATTTCCCACTTTGGCAATTTTCCTCAGTATTGGGGAGAGGAAGAAAGTAATAGCATCATTATTCTAATAAGGGAGCGAATAGCATCCGGTCCGAACATCGCTTTTTGACGAATGAAGATCATCTTTCTAACTGTTAAAAATGAATCGAGGAGTGCACAGGAAAGCAACTGCACTCGAGCAAGAGTCCGCCCGTATGCAAGTCGGTCACCTTCTGGGGAAAACGAAAAACAAGAACGCAATTCTACTGCAAAAGCCACTACGTACTAACACAAATAGTGCTGCTAAATTTGCTGCGGGTAGTCCAGGATTTTTATGAGGAGTAGACTATGAGGGACTTGAGTAGCAACCAAAGAATAGACTTGTGGGCTCGTTCCCAGTGCCATATTCTACTCTGACTAACACGGGCAGTACTGACATACACGTGTATCTTCTTTAAGAGAAGCTCTGGAGTCCTACCTATCCCTTCAGAAGCGATGAGACCATGTGAGTTGCTGCCTGATAATTCTTAGCTCATTTCATTGAAGGAAAATGAGCTGTAATAATTGAACAACTTTGTAAATATCCTTAATATTGACGAAGGATGACGGGAATTTAAACAAGGCGGCCTACAGGCGCTGGTCTTGAAATTTCCAGGGTAACAGCATCTACAAAGTGACGTATAACGTTGGGCCGTAGAGCTTTCATTGGTTTACCCCTGTCAAAATATGATAACGCTTCTTTTCTTTGATTCAAAGTTTATTCAAGAAGGACCAGACACGAAACCTGGCGCCGTCAGAATTTAAATTTTCATGTTCACCCGCATTGTCATCTGAATTTCGTTCCAGAAACACAATCTGAAACTCAATATAGCGCATCATTCTGTCAATTCATTTAATCGGTGTTCTACATTCATCACTTTTTGTACCTCGGACTTCATCACTTAAATAACCACATACTGTCCAGTTATTCATTCCGTAACTCATCTCCATTTAAAATATACTGTCCATTCAGGCAATGAAAATGGTAAAAAGTTATAAACCTGCTGTAGTAGAGAAGAAGGGGACTGATTTTCATCACATCAAGAATATTCCAGTCATGGACATATGAGACACAGGGCAGGTAAGAAAAGTGACTCTGGACAGCCTGGACCACAGATGAGACAGGAGGGAAGCTGGTGCAATTGTTGAACTTGTTACTGGTGCAGTGTCCGAATTGGTGGCTTGTACATTGCTAGAATTTCCGCAAGGCCGGAATGCCGGCGTTATTGTAAAATGGAAGCTCAAGTTAATTCATACTCAGTGTTTGTGCGCGTTTTGTGATTTGATGTGACTTGTGGCGAATAAAGTGTTCATTGGCTCGTATTCTTGGAAGATATAGTGTTCTGTGCCAACATTTGTGATCTTGCATTCTGGTCTAGAAAGAAAGGAGCCTCACTTGACTGTTTAGATGCTTTATTAAAGGCTTTTGTGGTTTCAAAAGAGAACAATGTACGACATAGAGAGACTTTGAAGAATATGAGTTTTCTCCTTGATGTTTTTTATATATTTTTAGATACTTTGAAAAAACAGTTCTTTTACGTGTAAAGACTTATTAAACAAATAGTTGGTCGTGGGCCCTCGTAAAGAACAAGATTTTGTGCAAGAAACTTCTAAGGAAAGTTAGAATGTGGTACACAGAATTAAAACAGGCGTGAAATTGTGTGAGCTGTGTCGACGTGTCAAACTTCTGTATTGTAGTTATAAGAGAAGTAAGTTAATGCTATTTATTACTTATCGATTTAAGTATTTGTTGCCAGTGACTCAAACTGCGTGCTGTGTATTTCCAAATGAAGTTTTCTTGTAATATAAGTACGCAAGATACATAACTAATTTAATTATGCAGTCACTTAACTTGTAAGTACGACAAAATTCGTGTTGTTACCCATGCAAAAAGTTGATTTTTCACGATGCTGTAGAATTGTACAAAGGAGGTAAAGGATGTTCCCAACCATGGCCTGCAGAGCAGAAAAAGTAATGAAGACGCCGGACTAAACTTCAACTGTTGGAGAAAACATTTTCACCGCCGCAGCAAGGAGTCAGGTAGGACGGAAATTTTGCCCTCCAGTTGTGTATTTGTTCAAGTTGTACAGGAATATTCTGCACAGTTTCGATGTTTTTAAATGAAGGTTTTACGTGGGTGTCCCTGTTAACCTGCTGATGTTACTTGATTTTGTTTGAATTGCCACAATGTTGCTACCATGGAAATGGAGCTTGGTTTTATTGGTGTGGAACATCACAATTACCACTATATACTGACCTTATTTCATATCCCCTAAGCAAAATGTACTGAAAGAGATTTTGTCATCGCATCAGCTGACTTGGGTAGGTAGCATCCTAGTAAGATGTGTAGGATCCATGCGCTCCTAGTAGGATGTGTAGGATCCATGTGCTCCTAGTAGGATGTGTAGGATCTATGCGCTCAAGGTAGGATGCTTAGAATCCATGCACTTTTCGGAGGATATGTAGGATTCCAAAGCTTGACTCGATGAGGCATGCTGATGAAGGCTGTTCTCGTCAGTGTACTATCGAAAATTATCTTTCCACTGTGGTATTATCCTTTTATACTCGCAACAGAATCTGCTACACTTGTTCCAAATAGCTGATGTGGGTTTAGTTTCGTGGTTTGGTAGGGCATATTATTATCAGTTTATTCAATTTCTCTTCCTCTCGTGTGAGAGGTAAGCGTTCTGTGCAAGCGATTTCCAGCACCAGCGTTTTCTACACTTCATCTATTTTGTTTTTCAGTTATTCAGTTGTACTTTCTGTCACTCTTGAAACGCTTCTCGAGTGGTTACTGTAGTAGAAAACAACAAAATGAAGAAAATCATTTGTGAATCAAATGTATGTAGAGCAAACAGAACTGGGCATAACAAATACCAATTGTCTTAAGAGTTCCCAACATGTGTGTGAGAGTAGGCTAGGGTTGACGCGTGGGTTATGAACCTCACATGTGGGTCATGAACCTCACATGTGGGTCATGAACCTCACATGTGGGTCATGAACCTCACACGTGGGTCAAGAACCTCACGCATGGGTCATGGACCTGATCTCAGGGTGGCCCAAAATATAGATGCTTGGACAATAATGTGATTATTGTGATTATGTTTATTGACGCAAGCAGTCTATGATTAGCGATGCAAAGCTGAACGAAGCTGGCTTGAGCACGTCAGACACATTGAAATTCGCCTGAACGCGTGTTCGTGTCCCGTTAGGTGCATTGATGCGCGCTTGAATGCGTTAGGTGCATTAATGCGCGCCTGAACGGATTAGGTGCATTGATGCACTCCTGGACGCGTTAGGCGCATTAATGCGCGCCTGAACGGATTAGATGCATTGATGCACGCCTGAACGCGTTAGGCGCATTAATGCGCGCCTGAACGGATTAGATGCATTGATGCACTCCTGAACGCGTTAGGCGCATTAATGCGCGCCTGAACGGATTAGGTGCATTGATGCACGCCTGAACGCGTTAGGCGCATTGATGTGCGTTTGAACGCGTTAGGCGCGTTCACTACAGTTACGCTTCTTTACAAACTCGATTTTTTGTGTTTTCTGAGTTAGACATTGTGCTGCCAATCGAAAGCCAGCAGGCGACAGTCTGGTAAGCCTCTCTTCAAACTTTAAATCACTGATCATGTTGGAGAGCTGGCCCCTTTTCCCTTCTTAAAACTAACTTATAGAATTACAAAAGCCAACGAAAAACTATAAACGTTCCAGCCTTTTCTTTGCAGCAGCCTGTAATGGCTGTGATTGTTACAAAGATATTCTCAGAGTTTTTCCATGACGAATTCGCTAACACTTTCTGAAATCTAAACCAGACCTTCCCCCTCGTAGCAATGTTATAGTTCTCTTTTTAAATGTTTGTACAAAGCCGCTTTCTTTAGTTCACCCCACTCATCTTTAATTGTTAGTCTTATATTGCGTGAAAGTTCTCTAATGGTTAATTCGATTTTGTATTGTAATATGTGTACATGCATAAGAGCCGATGAAACCAATGGTATCGGCATTTTTGAAACTGGTGTTTAAATATGGCAACTGCAATGGACAAACTGGGAGCGGGGTGGGAGTATGATAACTGTGCTGGACGACAAACTTGGAGCGGGGGAGAGTATAGAGTATAACTGTGCTGGACAAACTGGGAGTGGGCTGGGAGTATGATAACTGTGCTGGACGACAAACTTGGAGCGGGGGAGAGTATAGAGTATAACTGTGCTGGACAAACTGGGAGTGGGCTGGGAGTATGATAACTGTGCTGGACGACAAACTTGGAGGGGGGGAGAGTATAGAGTATAACTGTGCTGGACAAACTGGGCGCCTCCCAAACGCAAACTGTGTAATTTAGGCGCGTTTCTTTGTTTCGATATTTGCGTCCGTTGTGACTTCTAATTTCGTCACTATGTTAATTAATCGAGACTATTTCAGTGACAAGATGTCGAGGTCAAAATCAGGAACTGAAATTAGATCAGAGCGATATTCCGTGCGTTTGAGAACTACGAACCATTTTTCCTCTAAATTACTAATTTTGAGCGTCGGTAAACAATGAACAATGAACGCAAAGTTCGATCCAAAGAGAGACGTGGACTACCATTATCCTCCTACCATTATCCCACTACCATTATCCTCCTACCATTATCCCATTACCATTATCTCACTACCATTATCTCACTACCATTATCCCACTACCATTATCCCATTACCATTATCCCATTACCATTATCCCATTACCATTATCCCATTACCATTATCCCCCTACCATTATCCCACTACCATTATC
>VCRD01007435.1:0-15667 GCA_006783055.1 Trinorchestia longiramus
GGCGCACAGGCGAGACACACCTCGCCGTACTGCCTTCTTGCACTCTACGTACCGTGGTACCGTGGGAGTATCTACACATATAATCAATTGTGTATCTCCATCTTGCTGTCCCATTACTTCCTATCTACTACTGAAGAAAAATTCTTGAACTGAAATCAGAATGAGTATGCGTGTATTACAAGCATTGTATTGTGGATAACAAATGCACTGGATCACTATAAAACAAGCCATTTGTTCCGTCATTAACTTTCTTCTCTTGCACAGCCATATTATTGTTAGGTAAGATACAAAATTAAAGTTCTGTATATATTCAAGAAAAATATTCTGATTCTGATGGTACGACGAATAAAATTGAAAAATGTATTCATTTCATGGATCCTTAATTTTCTTACTTTTGAATCAAGGAATTTTAACGGGTACTATCTGGACTACGTTATCGTTAGATAAGATGCACAATGGAAGTCCTGTCTATATTAATGAAAAGTGTTCACTTAAGACACAATCATTCGTCGTTAATCTTCAATGCATTTATCATTATAATAATTTCAAATCAGTCAAATCTAAATCATGTAATTTCCACGGGAACTGGCTAGTACTGAAATAATTCGGTGGTCACGAAGAATACAGAATTCCAGCCCGTATTTTATCGTCGTCACATAGACGATACTTTTCTGCTGTTCCGTGAGAAATCCCATGCAACATTATTTTTTGATTTTATTAATAGCAAGCACCCAAATACAGGGTGTCCCAGAAGTAACTGACCCTTTTGATTTGATAATAAACCGAAAACTATTAACGCTAGGATATTGAAATTGGTTTTATTCGAAAGAAAAACCTTTTTATGGCACAATATTATACTTGGTATCCTATTTACGAACCAGCTTGACATTTGATTTTTGCTTCATTTCAAACCCTTAATTTTCATCATGTCTCCATACAGCAAAGAACAAAGAATAAGAATTTTGCAAATCTACACGCAGACAATGTCAACAACAGAAGTGCAACGTGATCACAGAAATTATTTCAGAACAACAACCAGTCCTTCGAAGAACACAATTATATCGGTGTATGGAAAATTTACGGACACTGGAAATGTTAATGATAAACAACGATCTGAAAGATTAAAATCAACTCGAACTGAAGCTGTTATCGAGCGAGTTTCTGCAAATGTTACAGATAATCTTAAAGCATCCATGAAAAAACGTTCAACTCAATTATTTATTTCCCGATCGACATTACACCACATTCTTAAAAAAGACTTGAAGTTATATCCTTACAAAATTAAATTAACCCAACAATTATTGCCTAATGATTATCATAGTCGTGTTAATTATTCCGAATCTTTTATTTGTTTGTGGGAGGATGCATCTTTCATCGAAACCATTATCTTCTCTTACGAAGCTCACTTTCACTTGTCTGGCCATGTAAATAGACATAATTCTAGAATTTGGTGCGATGAAAATCCAAGAGAAATTCAAGAAAGGCCGCTGCATTCTCTTCGTGTAACGGTGTGGTGCGGGATAACTGCTTCCAATGTGATTGGCCCATACTTTTTTAAAAATAATGATGGCGCAACAGTAACAGTTAATGTTGAAAGATACTAAACAATGATTAGCGAATTTTTGATTCCTGAAATTGAGAGACATGGGCTACGCAATACTTGGTTTCAACAGGATGGAGCCAAGGCCCATACAGCAAGAGAAACGATGACATTGTTAAATTAGTGCTTTCCAAATCATTTGATTTCACGATTACATTCCTTGGCCCCCTTGTTCTCCAGATTTGACCCCATGCGATTTCTTCTTATGGGTCTACCTGAAGTCAAGGGTTTATGTAACAAATCCAACAAATCTGCATGAACTTAAAAACAACATTTGTTCTGAAATAATACAACTATCGCTTGATACCTAAGGAGCGTTATGGAAATGACAAAGAAACGAACCCTAAGTTGTTAAAACAACCATGGCCATCATTTAAAAGACATTATAGTCAAAACCTAGTTCTAATAAAACATAAAAAGGGTTTTCTTTCGAATAAAACAAGTTTCAATATCCTAGCGTTAATAGTTTTCGTTTTATTAGCAAATCAAACGGGTCAATTACTTCTGGGACACCCTGTATTCGATTCACCATGGAGTGTGAAAAGAATAATGAATTGCCTTTTCTTGATTGTTTAGTAACTAGACGAGAGAATAAATTTGAAGTGTCCGTTTACCGAAAAAATACTTTTTCTGGTCTAGGAATGAGTTTTTTCATCTATTGCACGTTCTGTTATAAACTAAACTGCATTAGAACTATGTTTTTCAGTGCTTATAAAATATGCTCAAATTTTAGCCTCCTTTGTTTAGAGTTCTCGTTTTTAACTGAATTTTTCCGCCAAAATGGTTTTAGATCTTCATTCCTCGAATACCAAATAGGTAAATTTTTGGATAAAAAGTTTCGAAATCCCAATGTTTCACCAAATTCGACCTCTCAACATCCGATCTCTCAACCAATTTATCTGTGTTTACCATATTTTGGACCTCACTCAGAAAAGCTGAAAACAGAATTACTGGCCCTCCTCTCTAGACATTTTACAGGCATAGAATTTCATTTAATATTCAGAAACAAATTTACAATTGGTGCTTTCTTCAATTGTAAGGACAAACTTCCGTCCTCTATACAGGCCTCTCTAGTGTATTCGTACAGTTGTGCACGTTGTGCATCTGAGTACGTTGGCATGACCACACGTACTCTCGGAGCTATAATGGCAGAGCATTTTAGAGTTAGTTATCGCACTGGTGCTCGTCTGACCAGTCCGTCTCATTCTGCTGTTTGCGATCATGCAGAAACTTTCAATATGATACCCAATTCTAGTCATTTCAGAGTAGTACGTGCAGCTTCAAGTGTTTTAGATCTTGGAATGTTAGTCTCTTTTCATTTTTAAATGCAAGCCTTCACTTAACATCCAGTTAAGCTCATATCCCCTTACCATTATAGGTTCTTAGTTGGGTTTTTTGTCATACATCTCTTTTGGCTATGCTTCTGAATTTATGTTAGTACATCTTTTTCTCTTTTTGTTTCAGAGGTGTATGTTAAATTTTCTAAAAAAAAGCTAATGATGGGTGTTAGCCCGAAACGTTTGCATTATAATGAAATTTTTATCAGTGTTTTTTGCTCTCCTCTTTCTATTAAAATTGAAGAAAACTCCAGAAAATATGCCTGAATATTATTCTGAAGTGAACCCCCTGCGTTCGGGTGCTTCATAGAACATTTTTCCCTATCAATTTGAAATGTGTTAAAAATTATTCTTTAAAACCTCAAAATCCAAAAGCGGAATTGGTAAAGGAACTTAAATCAGTAGCAACAACTGTTTGTCGTCAGACTGTGACCAATGCATTGCAGCATCTGTGTTTTTCCGAATATTGTCTGACATTTTGGTAGAGAATCCTAAATTTTAATGAATCAGAATCTAAACGTTTAAACAGAACATATGACACTATCAGATCCAGATAATATACAATAAACTAAACAATGCACTATTAAAATTATTTCCCTGTGCTTTTCCATGCTGCGTTTATAGAGTTCAACTTATAACAAATTATCAAACATAAAAAACAAGGAACACCCTTGCAAGAACGTAAATGAGAATTAACTCCTCGAAAAGCACCATAGAAATTTTTGCTAGTGAATTGAATGAAAATCAGGAGTGAAACATTTCTAAACAAAGTGTAGCGTCCGAAAGTAATGTTATTTACCTTAAAACGATAAACTTTTCAGCAGTTTTTTATTTTAAAATAGTTCGTTGTTAAAATACTTTTCGAAAAACTCGCTGTGAATTTGAATTTAAACTATCTTAATTATTTCCTCTTAAATCCCATAATTACAGTAGAACAATTTTTTCTCCCATAATCATCCCTTATACCTAAGATATGTTGATTCTAGAACAACCCTTTTTATTTTCTGGAAGAGTTGACAAATTCTCCCGTGCATTTTGCGACAATTACGACACCTATTTTTCTTTGTGTTCGTAGTACAAACTTACCAGAAGCAGAATTGTTCTTTTATTTTAATATGTAAATATTTGAGCACTGTGTTTGCTGTTCAGTCGTCCACTCAGAAGCAATTATGTTCAGGTTTTATCAAGGAAGGGCTCTTCACGAGAGTGTTGATCCAAGAAACACATTTTGCAGCTCCATTCGAAAAAAGGAGAAACAACTAGCAGATTCTTCCTTGCCAAAAGAATTGCACTGGGCTGCTCCCTTCGGTCGTAAAATTAATTCAATGGCAGTACAGACGACAGCTCAAATGAGTGTCTAAACTGGGAGCGCACAAAACTTTAATTTTGCCTCAACACCTTCTCCCAGGGCTGCTACTTGCAACATTGAGCTGACTTCCAGGGAGGCCGTGGAAAAGAAATCATACCGTCATAAGCTAAACACAAGTTTAGAACTGATCATCCTAATCTTCAACCCAATCCATCTAGTTTAGAACTGCCCTTCAAATCAAAGGATGAATTTCAAAGCTTTCGTCCATGGCTTTCAAGAAACACTACCAATTAAGACCACATCCTTTATTGATATGACAAGCACTGTTTTTCATGTTTGTTTTTCATATATTCATGAATTCCTTTATTTTTTAGCGGTCTTTTATATATGGCATTCAACTTTACTGCAAAAAAGGACTATACTGCATAAATTCATGATAAATACTGATAAATTGAGTTCGAATCATTATATTTTCATGTTACATGATTTATTTATAAATCCTAAGTGTGTTCACAATACCTGATAAGTTTCTAATTGGACCTGACCGATTTCAGAAGTCACATTTAAATCGACAGGTTGAAGTCATGCTTCATAATACATCCAAATATTTACTCTTAGATCAAGATTTTAATATTTCTGCTACAAAATATTGTGTTTAGACGATCACTCAGATGTTTTGTCGTAAGTTCGAAACAGTCTATAGATTTTGAGGCATTTAAACAAAATTTCGAAAGTTCACACTTGGCTGCTGAACCTACATCCGAAATCCATTTATATCTCGTTCTGATAATAGAATTTAATAGTTAAATTGCAAAATGTTAACGATGAATAAACAATCACTTCAAATAAGGTCTATAAGGAGGGGTATGAGATACACATTTTTTTACCACTTGTCTTACACTTATATGCAGTGGATGTATTTATGTGTCTATACTGTGCACGCTACAGAATAAATGAATACAAAATTGAAGGGTGGGTGCATTTTATCATCATTACTTTTAGATATTAAATTAATTGGAACATGAAAATTATTCTAGGACACGGGAGTTCCGAGTAAAATGAATTTTTTGACCCTCGAATATATTTTTAAATTTTTTTATTGATTAGCTAGTAAATTTTTTCCTCAGGTAAAGTCTGGAAAATTTGAAATTCAAATTTAAGATTCATTTAAAAATTGTATTAAATAAAGAACGAAGCATTATTTATTTTTATTGATGTGTAAGCGACAGGCATGAGGATGATGAGGGGCTGAAACTTATTTTATTTTTTGTCTTTTAGTTGTGTCATATTTTTTCAAACAATTTTCATCTTTAATATTGAGTATGTATATTATATGGGTGAGATAAAAACTGACAAGATTCTTTCCATATTTATTGTGGAGTAATAAAAAGGGAAAACATCATTATATTTGGAGCTCAGCTCTTCCAAATGAAGCTGCATGAAGTCTTAACTCAAAAATATCTGGAGACACACTTCATTTAAAATAATTTGTCACCCTTCCCATACTTCGACAGTGTAATGAGCTAGGCATGTCAGCACAGCTGCGTCGTAAACTATTAAAGCTATTCTCTATCTATAACCAGCACAACATAATTCTTTAGATGGTATGTATAGTATTAGATTACATTATAATGTTCAAATTTTCAGTGTAGGGTAGCTGTTAATATTATTCTCTTGTAACTGATTTTCTGAAAAAAACATCTGGTCAGAAATGAGTCTCTGACGATTGTGCGTGCGAAAAATGTACTACTGACGTTTTACTGTCAATATTTTGAGCCAAGGCTCAAGGCTTAAATTAATATATAAAACATAAAAAAACAAAAAACCACTCAAATCAATTAGATTACTGAAAATAAGTTCGTAAGTGAGAAAAAAATTACATAAATTTAATTGATTATTTTTAGAGGCTACACAATCTGCATTTCAAGAAAAAAAGGTTGGTTCTTGAAAATAAATGACTTCAAAATTCAATGATCAAAATATACTAGACGTGAGTATAAATTTGAAACGTATTTCAAATTTGGTCACACAAACTTTTTGTACGACGCTAGCTAATGTTAGGACGCTGTGGTTAACGAACTCAAAATCCGATCTATTTTGTGACCCTACCAACGCGCTCCGCAGCTCTCATATGAATAAAAAAAATTGCATTGCGCGTCCTAACCGAGATGATAAAGGACGAAAATGTTTTCCAGGTATTTAAAAAAAATTGAGACTGGACTTCCTGATAATAAAAGAACAAAGTAAGTAAAATCAGATGCTCGAGATTCAACACTACCAGATCGATAAATTATATTGGGTTGGCAACTATGTTAACGCGTTTTCTTTTCATTTTGAAATTCATTGAGTTTTCAATTTTTGATTTTTTTAACAAGAATTCTGTCTTCCAATCATTTTAAAATACATTTTTTCTTTTCGAATTTTTTCGTTAATTTTTGTTTATTTTCAGATCATTAAAATAGAAAGTCAAGTTGAAAAAATAAAAATTTTTGACACTTCTTCTTTTTGCTTTTAATCAAGGCTCTAACGCCGCAAAAGCTGCTTGCGACATGTGTGCAGTGTATGGAATGGATACCATAGCTAAAAAAACGCTCGTGATTGGTATGCTACATTCGAAAATGAAAATTTTGACCTCAAATACGCACTTCATTCTGGCCATCCAGTTGAGTTCGATGAAGAGCGATTAAACAACTTTTATTCAAAACTTCTCGTCAAGCAACAAGGGAATTGAGAGAGAAATAGAATGTTTCCATTTGCCATAGAGAAGCATCTTCATCCGATGGAAAGGTTCAGAAGTTTGGAGCATTGGTTCTGCATGCTCCAAGTGACATCAAAAATCAACCGGCCACAATTTCTGCTAGTTTACTTGGTCGTCATAGCACAACTCATGGACATAAGCAACGATTTCTTTACCGAATCATCACTGGCGACGAAAAAACGGTGTCTCTGCATCATATGAAACAGTGCAAGGAATGGCTTAGTCACAGTAAACCAGGGACACTGCGCATGAAACATAATCTTCATCCGCGTAAAACGAGGTAGTGAGTATGGTGTGATTGGGAAGAGATTATCCATTACGAATTGTTTGAACGGAACCAGACGGTCAACTCAAAATTCTATGTTCAACAGATGAAGCGACTTATTACAGCTATTTAAGAGAAAATACCTAATCGGCAACATGGAGTTTTTCTGCTGTAGGACAACGCCAGCCCTCATATCGTAAATATGACCAAGAAAGACATTCAAACGCATGGCTGGGAAGTAATGCCCGCCGTACTCTCCCGATTTAACACCAACAGATTACTACCTATTTCGATCTCTTTCAAATACTATATGTACAGTTTCATTCAATACTGATGCAGAATTGAAGGCTTTGTTGGATTAATCGAGTGATTTCTAGCGACGAGTTATTGAAAATCTAGTTGAACGTTGGAAAATTGTAAACAACAAGGGCGTATACATTATTGATCAATTAGTTGGTATTTTTTCTTGAACTTTGTGAAAAATTCATATTAAAAAAGGCGGAAACTTAGTTGCGAACGTAATATATAAAATTTTATTGGATGATCGTGAAGCCATGGTGCATCGATTGTATTAGGTTGTTCCGATAGTACTGTCCGTTCTAATAATAATGTTTTGGAGTTTACTATTATCATAGCATTTTTAGTGTATTATTGTTAAGCTTAATGAACTTAATAATTAAATGGCATCACTAACAACTTTCTACTTATTTCTTCTGAAAAACATTATGAAAGCATATTAGTCCTTAATTATAAAGATGAAAAATGAAAACTGTTGTTGACTTTTCTTGCACGAATTCAAGCAGCAATACTTCCCAAACAGCTGCCTATAACTGAACATGGTGAGAGGGGTTCACAAATGATCAGACAGTACTGAGGTGGTTTAAAAATTCCGTAATGGTGATGTGAGTCTTAAGAATGAAATGGTCAAGGACGGCCATGCATTCATGACCAACTGCGTTACACCATCTGAAGCAAATTAATGAGGTCAAAAACCTCAATAAAAGGGCACTTTATGAGCTCAACCAGGACAAATTTTTTCGGCGTTTTCATGTGTGCTCGATACTTGTTGTTGCAAGACATCAGTGGTTCATTTTCTGATCAAAATGGTTTACCAGACTTGATTCGTGACATAATGTATCTCTTTTATGATAATTGCAAGTGATCAGATCAATGGCTTGATCTTGATAAGCCACCTAAACATTTCCCGAAACTAAAGTTGTATGAGCAGAAAATTATGATGACTGTTTGGTGTTCTGTAATTGGTATTGTCCATTGCAGCTTTCTCAAAGCTAATCAGAGCATCGCAGGAGAGGCTTTCTGCAATAAAATCGAATAAATGCATGTTCAGTTGCAAAAAATGAGACCTGCACGGGTGAATCGGCGTCGTCTAATTCTGCTCGACGACAATATACGGCCACATATTGCCTTAGTATTCATTTTTTCAAGAATAAAAACTTGATATGAAATCTTCCATAATTTTTTGAACAACCTAGTATCAATAATTAACTTATTAAGGCAGGAAACCATGCAGGCGGAGTCGAAAGAAAATTTTCTGGAATAACAAGCTAAAATCTCAAGGACGCTGTACTGAGGCAGAAGTTACAGCAAACGAAGACAGCAAATTTGTCATATTTAAGGGAGAAATTTCATGATGAAGAGAGAACAAAGCTCTGAATAAGGTGTTCAGATCTTTGATTTGAAGACATGTGGCTTACTGTAATACGATACTGCAGCAAAATGAATCTTTGATCTTTGCTGTTATGTCCATAGACTACCGGGCAGAGGTAGTCGATGACTATAATTTGGTTGTTTTGTTTAATTCAGTCTACCATTCAGAAGGCAAAAGTACTCAGCAGTCAGGGGGTAAATTGACCAGCCTGTAACTCGTACAGCTAAGGGACAAACTATCGGTAGGGACAGGAACGACGTCGAGAGGGCCGAGAGTCTTATATTCATGTACTTAACTCCCATGCAGATGCTGTTTCACAACTGGGCATTCGGTTGCTGCTGGGAATTTTGAAAAAATTCTCATGTGTATCAAAGGGTTGTATTAATGTAGGCGCATAAAAATGGGAGAACATTTTTTTCTTTGTAATAGTTATAAGTTTGAACAATCGAATATTTTTAGATTATTGTTCGAACACGCTTAATGAACTTCACATCTTGTGACAGATTAAATTTTTTAATCAACGAAGTCAGTTGAGTGTTTTTGAAGCTATAAAATTTTTTAACCTTTAACCGTTTCTCTCGGAAACTAAAGACTGTCTGACACTTGAATGTTAAATTGAAATAGAGAACTTTCAAGATGTGTAAGAACCTAGAAGAAAAAATGTAGACAATATTATCCAGTTATATATAGTTCCAATTTTAAGAGATGAAAAGTAAAGATTGACATATGCTAAGCCTCCTTAGTTTCGAAAATTGAGACTCAAAAAGATGGAAAAGCCATCACTCAAAGTCAATAAAAACAGATCTCTGACTAGACTTCTGATAAATCTTCACGTCGTACAGATTTTTAGCATCTAGAATAGACTGCACTTTTCTTCAAAACATTGACTCCTAGTTTGTATCCAATACCGTTCGACGCCTGCTACAGTTCAACAGTTTCCAACACGTTTATTTATTCCAGGATTCTAGTAAAAGAATTTTTAAACTTTCGTCATGTGAGATCTCAGCATTGATACGTCTATAGAAGGTAACATTTCTTCGAGCTCAGGCTGAGTGAAACTTGCGACTCAAAATGCAAGGCAAGAGACGATGTTTATCTGCCAACCAGTGCGTATAAAAACTGTTGCATCACCTGACGTTCGGCTAAGAATGTTGAGGCCTTGAAGTTCTGTCTAAGAGCAGAGCTGCGTGAAATGGTTGGGTTAGTTTTGTTGGGTTGTTTTTCGATGAAATGACGTACCTTTTAAGGTTCAGTTCCTTGTTAGACATTTTGATTCATTTCCCTAGCACATTGCATGGGTGTTAAAACATAAGTATCCAATTTTTGTACAATTGAACTGCTGACATAATGTTAGCATTTTTGTCAATAGTCGTATTTATATTATTATATTATAAATTTAATTCAGACTAGTACCAATATCTTATATTTAGACTTAGAAATATTAAAAAATAGAGTTAAGTTAGGTTAGTTCCATTCATACATGTAGTTATAATTCAATTTTAAAGCAACGAAAAGTTTTTAAATACAAAAACATACTCGTATCATGCGTACATAGACGGCCCAGCTAGTGGTTGAAGTTGATTTTTTTTCAAAATATGTGAACGAGTAAAAATTTAGACACGGAATTCTATCGGATTCAACATTTCAATCGCAAAAGATTGTGCAACGTTGCGAAGAAACTCGGTCACTGGAGGCGCTCTTGCACAGTGACAAAACTAACGGTATAAATTGCTTCTCCGTTCTTTAATACGTCGAAGTAAGGATTAATTATTTTGCCAACAGAAATTGTAACGTTTCGCTGATACATTGAACGACAAAAGATAGCATGATACTTTAGGACCAATAACTTCGCAAGTGATTAGTCAGTTGGAAAGTTTGCAGTCTTACTAAGTTTACGACTTCCTCTTAGAATGTACGACATCTGGGCACAGCTTCCTGGTTATCAGCTCTATCGTTGTATAAAGGAGCTAACCACAAATGTGTTTAAGAAGTTTGTGAAAGATCATGCAAGAAATTCAATATGACAGTGAAAATAACATAACAAAACGACGTAAAAGGATACGTTTATATTAGCAAACATTTCGTAGTACAAATATTCTATTTTCAGTGGCAAAATATCAGAAAATAAAAGTATAAAAAGTAGAAAAAAAAGTATACAACAATATGGAAAAAAATATGGAAACACCTAAAAACAAATTCCCTTGCCTAGTATGGTGTAGGAGAACCGTGAAGATTCAAAATATTTTGCAGTCTTCTCGGAATGGATAAATGCAGTTCCTGAATGCTCGTCAACGGAATTTTGTACCATACTTCCTTCAAAACTACGCCAAGTTCAGATAACGATAATGGCAGTGAATAGTAGCCATGCACTTTCTTCTTCAATGTAGATTACCAACGTTCAATAATATTGAAATTTGGTGACTGTAGTAACTCAGAAAGATGTGAAAGATCATGTTCGTGCTCAGAAAACCAGTCCGGGATGATGTGAGCTGTGTGAACAGGGGCTTTGTTATCTTTAGAGATACCGTTACCATTGGGTAACAAAGTTTGTACCATAGGATGGATTTGATTGTCCAAAATGCATACTTAATTCTTGGCAGTAATACAGAGTTATCACCCGCCCACAAAAAACAACAAAGCATCACGTAACCCCTGCTGTGTTTCATTCATGGCAACAAGCAGTCGGTATTGTAAGCTTAGGATGGCCTTCGCCAGACATAAATTCGGCCAGAAGAGGGAAACAACATGAATGAAAACTCATCTGACCATATTGCTCTCCTCTACCGCTCTATAGTTCAGGCTTTATGACTTAAACACCACTTTTTCCTGTTACGGGCATTATAATCACTGATGAATGGTTTTAAGTTGTAGCTCGTCCATAAATACCCTGCTCATGGAGCATCCTTCCTATTATTTCAGTACTCATAGGGTTTGTCAGCATGACATTCATTTCAGCAGTAACTTTTGCTGCTGTGGTCTTTTTCTTTTTCATCATAATCCTTTTTGATGATGGTCTTCACGATCATTCAACACACACTTTCACCTGCGCTGTGATTTCGCTGATGATGCTTTTCTGCATTTCAATTATTCGGAATATATCTTTGATTCAGTACCTCTTGAACACTTCGGCTACCTTGCTTACGGAAGCACCCACCATGTGCGATCCAACCGTTTGCCCAAGTTCGAAGTCTGTTAGGTCTGACATGATGCTATAACAAGTTCACAGAACTGTGCCCCAACAACGACTGTATGTATATAGGTGACGTCGGTTGTAAGAGGAAATGCTAGTGCCACCTATACATTTCAATAGAAATGATATTTCTTTTCAAGCATGTATTTCACAAGGTGTTTCCATATTTTTATCAAGCACCTGTACAATCGTCTATAGAACTTACTACATAGTTTTCTTTCGTTCATGACTCAATTCTAATGTGTACTTCCCATTAACTAACATTGACTGTGAGAGTACCCTAAATTTCTGATGAGTAAACTCCTTAAGAAATTTCTAGATGAAAGATACGTTCTGCATGAACATGGAGCTAAAGAAAGAAGTGCTTACTTTGGTGAGAAAGTGTTTCCAGTGGATGTTCAAGAAAAAGTAGAAATAGTTTATCGATTGTATCTTTTTAAATAGAAATGAACGGTAGTAGTAAAGCCTGTGCCGTGTGTGCATAGATTTTTGTGTGACTGCTGCGTGCAGTCTTATGTTGGTAGTACTGAACTGTAATAGTTCATCAGACGCAGCCTACATTCAGGAATTTCGAATCCAACAGGTCGCCCATTTGCTTCTTGATTTCAATCAGAAATTTGAAATCATTGGTATAAAAGTTCATCAATTCATTAAAAATCATAATTTTTCGAACCTCTGTAAAGTAAATGAGCGATGCCGTGTTTTAGTTTCTTGTCGAATTGACCTATTGTCTAGCCTCTGAAAGTGAAATCTTTTCATTCCCGATTGCTTACTGTTAAAAATGATTCTTTTTATAATGATCCTTCTTTTCACTTTTCATTTGAGTTTCTATAGAGATTTACCCATTAGCAATATTACACTGAAAATAATATTCTACTATGTATATAGGTCAGTCGATCGTGTTTAACTGAATTGCCTGTGCGTGAGTAAAGTACATGAGCATGACTGAAATGACTTTGCGTGATTGAGGTGTGTGCATGATTGATGCTTTTACTTTAGATGACACAGGACTTGGCTAGCAGCCCTAAAATCGACCAAACAGCTCGTTTCTGTTGCTTTATTCTATTCAATTCTATTTTATGAGCTCTCTGACTTTCATATGCTCTCGATTTCAGTAGCACAAGAACGTCTATGCTAGCGTGTTTTAGTTTGAAGTGCAACTTGTTTAAAAGAACCGCTGATAATAATGGGAAAGAAATTATGCTTAAAGTTTGGGCTCGTTATTGGGGTGTACAGAATGGCTTAACTAGAGAAATCGTCTCAAATTTTACATGATTATAGTGAGTTAGCTTCATCTTTCACTGTTATTGTCAAGAATGAAAATGGAGTATTACCATTATAAAGACAATTTTTGATAATCACTATAAGCAACGTCAAACACTAATATAATTCAATATTATCGCTCAGTATTACTGAGCTCAAGGGTCAAGTATTTTGAAAAATCAGTTTCAACAGTTATATGTGAGTATTTTTATTTACATTGTTATTGATATTATTAATAACACTACTATTATTATCATTATTGAGTGCTGGCATTTCGTATAACTGAAATCTATTTCCATCTTGAATATTTAGCCATCATTTTATCCCTCAATTGGAATTATAAATCTAATTGATGAATTGAAGGGTGGACAGCATTAGTGGACTACCTGCATTTTTTCCCGTGGAAAATATAAAGTAGACTACTGGATCGTAGTCGCCTCTGTCATCGCTGTGTCAGCGACAGTACGGGACAGCTAAAGTAGACTACTTGACAGTAGTCACCTTTAGATTTCCTGCCAAACGCGTATTTTTGCCCTGCTTTGCGAGTACAGCTCTACCTAGGCGTCTTTTAAAGCTGCTCTGTGATTGGTTGCTCGAGAGGGCTAGGTCCCGCCCCTCCTCCTTCTGATGTAATTATCTAAGTCCAAATAAATGAATTATTTTGCAGCTCAATCTATAGTTTGGTATACTTGAAATATCTCTGTGTACCTTAAATATTAAATATAAGAATGTCAGCACTTGTTTTAATTTTAAAACTCAGTTTCAAAAAATACGCTCGTTCATACGAGTATATGCAAGAAAAAATTTTCTCAGCAGAAAATGTGAGGGTTTCAATGTCCTACTCAATTAAATAGGGTTTGTTGCTTCTGTGTAATGAAGCAACAATTTTTATGGACAAGGTAATTCTATTGTTTACTTAATTTGTCTGATACCTTTAAGTACTGTCTTACCGTCGTAAATTTCAGTGATAGTATTTTTAAACTAGAAAAACTTCTTAGATAGTAACTATAGGAATGTTAACACGCCGTGTGCATCAAGTACAGGTACAGACGGAGCACAGGCTGCGTAGTGTAGTTCGGTTGCAACGTTACACTGCTAGATTTTTCAGCCCCTATTTAGATAAGACGAACGACTTAAATATTTATATAGTTATCCAAACATGGTATATATAGTGAATTAATACACTATACTACATACATGTATAGTAATTTACATATATAAATCGCCAACTATACTACGAACTGGGTTTAAGAAGCCAGCATTAGGCAACATTGGAACTTCCGAGATGTTAACTCCGTGCTTCGGAGCTACGCACATTCAACCATTGTCTACTTCACTGCAAAATGTATAAGCACTAGATTTAGCTCTAAGCTGGACTATGAGCAAAACTTCACTGAAACTAGTATTAACTAATATTAAACTGTTGACTTTCAATAAAGATGAATATACATCTGTTTTGGGCAGTTACGCCGCAATTATTACGGCAGAGGTGGCTAAATTTGTAAAATTGTAGAAACCTAAACTCACTCACATTTCGCCAGACGTTCAGTTCCGCACCCTCCAGCCCGGTTGAACATAGTTTCTGTTGCAAAAGAATCTGACTGCTCTCTGTTGCGAGTAAGCCTTCTGTTAACATGTTCATTGATTAGGATGTCTTTCAGCATGGTATTTTGTCATGTTAATTGCAAATTAATATTAGATCTTATTAATATTATTTATTTTTCCCCAACACGTTGAGTGCGATTACCTAACCAGTGCAAATCTTCACTTCATACAGTCATTATCACTAGAAGGCACTGTAAAATTTACAAAACTCCGCCACAGCGCCTACCGCTGTATCCAGGGGTTTCAGAAAAAATTTAGGTCTTGTTTACATTACAATTACACGGTAAATACGTGCAATATAAATTCACACTAACCTACTTCTAGGATTACTAACCGTACTTAATCGATTGGCGCTAATATATTTTGACCTTTTGACCACTCTAGCTAGTCCCAGTAACGAGTGTTGCTGAGATGGGATGATTTTTTTTCTAAGGTACGACTGTGTTCGGACAGGGCTTCGAGTGTTCGGACACTGGCTAGGTTTCGAGTTACGCCCGCTCACCTCTCCCACTTGTCGCTCTGCACCACATTACAGTAAAGACTAGTAGGAGCACTTTCAATTTTAACGTCATGGAATTATGTGAGGGGTGAGGGGGGTCTCAGTGACGTACACGCAAGTCAACCAATCATGGCGCACAAGTCAGGCCAACGGTCACTTTGTCAAATTTATG
>VCRD01007439.1:0-21405 GCA_006783055.1 Trinorchestia longiramus
GTTTACAATGACTTTATTTTACAGAAAACAATAACAAAAAATAATTTAAATGTTTTGAGCTCGATATTAATAGCCAGAAATTTACTTTTGTTACCCACAAAACAAAAAATGGTGCACAATTTTCTTTGACGAGAACACCAACCAATAACAAGTCACAACGAAAACTCCAACCAATCACAATAGTTCTCTTTTACGGACTTGGTAAACTGAGAGTAATTCATTTCACCTGAGCAGCATTACTACAGCCTTGGATCTGGTGTAGTGGACTACTGCAAGTAGTCTACTTCACCTCGACGCCAACGCGACATGATCATACGAGATGACTAGACTAGAGGACATTAGTCTACTCTTGCTCGACGATCCCTGGTTTTTGGTAAATGTGTCGGGTAGTCTACTAATGCTTTCCACCCTTCAATTGAAGGTTTTGATACCTAGAGGTAGCATGATCTGTCTGTTTGTAGATATTCTGCACTTCATTCAATGACAAGGTGAAAACCTTCGTAGATTCTGCAGTGAATTCATGCAAACCACGGATCTGAAACTAGAAGTCCATGTTAATGTGCCGTATCGAGCATATCTGCCTAAGCAACATTGAATTCAGATTTACTCTGAGCCTAGAATAGCAATTCGAACGTAAATAGGGGCAATTTCTTACATTCGCGTGAATCTTGGATAAAACATGGTATGCAATGTAATTTTGCATACGTTCAACGAATAAGATACAAAATAAAAGATTTTCGATATAGGTTTTCCTATAATGCCAATTGAAGGTTTTGATACATAGAGGTAGCATAAACTGTGTGTTTTTAGCTATTCTGCACTTCATTCAATGACCATGTGAAAATCCTCATAAATTCCGCGGTGAATTCATGCAAACCACGGATCTGAAACTGGAAGTCCATGTTGATGTGCTATATTGAGCATATCTGCTGAAACAACATCGAATTCAAATTTACTCTGCGCCTAGAATGACAATTCGAACGTAAGTAGGAGCAATATATCAAATTCCCGTGAATCGTGGATAGAACATGGTATGAAAAGTAATTTTGCATACTTTCAACGAGTAGACACAAAATAGAAAATTTTCGCTATAGGTTTCCGTATACTGCCAATTGAAGGTTTTGATTCTTGGAGGTAGCATAATCTGTGTGTTTTCGGCAATTTTACACTTGATTCAATGACAATGTGAAAACCCTCGTGGATTCCGCAGTGAATTCTTGCAAACCACGGATCTGAAACTGGAAGTACATGTTAATGTGCTGTATCGAGCATATCTGCTGAAACAACATCGAATTGAAATTTACTGTGCGCATAGAATAGCGATTCAAACGTAAGTAGGGGCAATATATCAAATTCCCCTGAATCGTGGATAGAACATGGTATGCAATGTAATTTTGCATATCTTCAACGAATCGGACACAAAATAAAAGATTTTCGCTATAGGTTTTCGTATAATGCAAATTAAAGGTTTTGATACGTAGAGGTAGCATAATCTATGTGATTTTAGCTATTCTGCACTTAATTCAATGAGAATACAAAACCCTCTTGGATTCTGCAGTGAATTTATGCAAACCACAGGTCTGAAACTGGAAGTCCATGTTAGTATGCTGCATTGAGTATCTCTTCCGAAACAACATCGAATTGAGATTTACTCTGCGCCTAAAGTAGCGATTCGAACGTAAGAAGGGGCAATTTTTCAAATTCGCGTGAAACTTGGTTAAAACATGGTATGCAATGTAATTTTGCATACCTTCAACGAACCATACACAAATACAAGATTTTTGCTATAGGTTTTCGTATAATGCAAATTGAAGGTTTTGATACCCTGAGGTAGCAATATCTGTGTGTTTTTAGCTATTCTACACTTCAATCAATGACAATTTGAAAACCCTCGTGAATTCAGCAGTGAATTCATGCAAACCACGGATATGAAACTAGAGGCCTATGTTAGTGTGCTGTATCGAGTATATGTGCCTAAACGACATCGAATTCAGATTTATTCAGCGCATAGAATAGCGATTCGAACGTAAGCAGGGTCAATTTCTTAAATTCGCTGCACTTCATTCAATGAAAATGTAAAACCCGCGTGGATTCTTCAGTGAATTCATGCAAACCACAGATCTGAAACTGGAAGTCCATGTTAGTGTTCTGTATCGAGCATATCTGCCTAAACAACATCGAATTCAGATTTACCCTGCGCTGAGAATAGCAATTCGAACGGAAGTAGGGGTAATTTCTTAAATTCCCGTGAATCGTGGATAGAACGTGGTATGCAATGTAATTTTGCATATATTCAACGAATAGACACAAAATAGTAGATTTTCGTTACAGGTTTCCGTATACTGCTGTCATGAGAGTTATGACATATTCATAGGTTTCCATATTCTAGGCGATGTATGAAGTATATGTATGAGGAGTGTTCGCTGTTGTGATACTCTCTAGCTGAAAAAATATCAAGTGTTGAGAGGTTAACCGAAAGGCAAATTCGATGGAAGGAAAACAAACGAGCGCCCGCACTTGAGAAGGCTCGAAGTGTTGAATTACGTTAGAGGTGTGAAACTATAGAGACCACTACGTAGTACCTGCAGTGCAGACAAAGGGCCTACACTTGAAAAGGTCGGGCTGTTATGTTTGTAGCAAAAAGAAACGTCAGCGAGAAGAAATTTATGGCTAAGCATCGTGTGACTCAAGAAGCACGCAGTCGTGAGACGCTGAAGGTGATTGAAGAATGGACGGGGTATATCACAAACGTTAGAAACCTATTGAAATCATTGGACAAATAGGGAAATTGAAAAACGCACTTGGGAGGAAGAAGGCCGATATAAAAGCGGTAGTAGGGATAGACGAGGGGACTTAGACTGGGGAATTAGATCTCAAAAGCAATGTAGGCTTGTGTAGCCAGATCGACATTGAGGGGATAGGTATAAGTTTAGAGGTATGAGTGGAATAGGTGTAAAAGTGATTAAGGGGGAATTAATTTAGCATCACACCGACGAATAGCAGCAGATTTTTCACGTACACTTAACCGTGTATGATGAGGAAAGAATTGATTGCGAAGTAGTAAGGAAAGTGAAGGGGAATAATCAGCGTTATTGCTTATGTATCGTAATTGTGCGTGTTAACATTGAAGCCTACCATCAGCAACGAATCTCCAGTTTAATGGCAAGTAAATATTATTAGTGTCCGTGTGAATTCATTAATGATGCACTGTTTAATAGGATATCATGTTGTGGGTTATATGACAAAATGTGGTAGATGACTCCCATTTCCCATCTCGTGAATTTACAATAGCATGTAGTAAATCTTTTATGTGTGTCATTACCCTCATCTTGCCATTGAAAGGAAGTACTGGGAATACCTTTTCACAAATCATGTATTCAGAGGATTAGAGTCCCTCTAGTGTGATTACGTGTGTATGTTGTTGCATTTAATTAATTGTGTAAAATTACACGTATCGCCACACCATAACAATTCTAAAGCTCTACAGCAGTAAAAGGTTTCCCTATATGTACATTTTTTATGACAAATGAGAGGAAAGTTGTATCACTTATGTTTCTTGGAAGTTTTTTTCTTCCAAGGAGCAGCATTTTGTTCGTTTCTAGGGAGTTTTTTTTTCACTTCCAGGAAACTGTGGAACAATGTTGTGCATGCATTTGAATTTACGTTCATTATTTGACAAATTGGGGTAACACATAATTATATTTTCTCCTTTCGTTTTGAAGTTATCAGTGTGTTATGTAAGTCAAAACTTCATCGGAATTAAATTTTGTGTATGGATTGCATATCTCATCATTTCGAAAATTAAGTGTGGGTTCATCATTAAATTCATGTGATAGGGTAAAAGCCCATCATAATTGTAAGTTCCTTGGAGTCATGGGAAAACAAATTTCAACTTATGCTACAAATTTTATTGCTGTTTCTTCTGATAAATGCGAGAGGAATTAGTCGTGGTTGAAATTTTTTTGCTTCAGTGATCATTGATAGGGGAATTAGAATTTGAATCCATTTCATTTGTGTTGAATTTCGAAGTCGATTGAAAGGAGCAGGAGGATATTGTAGATTAGTGGAAGTATTATTCTATTTTATCATAATTAATGCTAAGAGAGAAAGGGACTATATTCCACTAGGCCGTGAAGAAATATCTTTGCAGTTAGAATAATTATTTTACGAGGGTCAAGCAAAATGTGGTAAGAAATTTTCTCAGTTGTGCATTCTCGCTAATAATTTCCACAAATTGAAGGTGATCGAGATTCTGAAATAATTGAATGTGTTAATCACATAGAGTAAAAATATTTGAGTCCTTTAATTTACTAAGGTTACGAAGGTGTCGCTCAATAGCAACGCATTTGTGACAACATCATAAGGATTTTGAGTTTAACAGTGATAGAATTCCATGTTCATGTGAACACGAGTAACGAGATGATTAATGCTTCGGCAATGATTTCGAAATAGAGTTCGATGTAATTACAACAGAATGACAAGTATTGGTGAATATGGATGCACGGAAACTAGAAATTTCTATATGTGATAAAACGTGAATATGTTCAACGTGTCAACTACATGAGGCACGTAAATCAGAATGTCAACCCAGGATGTTATTGAGTATGTCAGGAGTGCTACGATCGAGAGGCACCGCGAAGTCACTAACAACAGATATTAGTTTACGTTTAATGCTTAATTATTTTGCACTTGCAGACAGGTATATTCTTTATGTATTTGGTTCTTTAGAAGTGAATAGGGAATTGAGTGATATTATTTTAAAATATTGTGTTTGCTCGTTTACCCATTTTTGCATTAATTAATGTCGTGATTTTGTGATCAATTATTCAACACCGTCATGATGCAGAGAATTATTTCATCAATTTAAACCAAGCAAAATTAAACATGTATTAGACAGGTATAAGGGTAGTGGGGTAGTCCGTGATAATATTTATATTGTGTTGATTATACGAGTCTTGAGATAACTAAACTTAGCAGAAATGCAAAAGTTCCTTATCGTTTACTTGTTGATCAGTTGAAGATTATGAGGAGAAAATTTTCGGTTTGAGATGTACTTCATTTAGCATTTTGCAGAAATGTCTTTCATTACATCAGATATACTGTAATTTCGTAGTGAGTTGGAGTTGCCGCTTTGACTCGGCATTGCTGTGTGTGTAACGGATACCCCAAACCACACTGACCCGCCTGAAAAGGAAATATTGAAGGACAACCGTCCAAGTCACGAAACTTCTGCAGCTAAAAGCTGTTACTTAATGTGTAAAACATGTAACGATTACCGTTGCTCACTTAAATTTGTAAATGAAGTGTCAGAAATGATTATGTCTAGCTTAGGAGTATTACATGTCCGAAGCGGAGATTTTCTCATATTGAACTGACATCGAATAATAATTTTTTGTGTATTATATAGAGTGCAATCGAGATTTGACAGAGCCTATGGCAGAAGTCTTCATCCGTATTGCTGTATTCTCAATGTATGCACTATGTATTTCTTTCTGTGTATTTCTTTTCTGTTTTCTTATGTGTCATATAGAGTTACAGTCGAGATTTGACAGAACCTATGGCAGAAGTCTTCATCCGTATTGCTGTATTCGCAATGTTACACTGTATTTTCTTTCTTGTGTATTTCTTGTGCATAATGATCGAGTTAAGTCATAGCAAATGCAAAAGACGAAATTCGTGACTGTCATTGTGTACACCACGTAATTTAATATTGTGGACGAGCTTAATTACCCTTAGCTATGCGGAAGGATTCTTATGAATTAAACCGTCAGAAAATATATTATTGCTGTCTTAGGTCGAGAACTTACGAAGTCGAAAGACAAAAGTTTCTCGCTATGCCAGGACATCAAGTATATAACTTTAACTCTAGAATCGTGACACGATATTGGTCATTTGGAATATTCACGTGCTCTTTTCTTCTGACTATTCGAATAACATTCGAGGTTACTCCATTAATTATTTCCGTTTGATCAAGAGCTTGGCTCTGATCAGAAGGCGATGAATATTTATCATTGCCAATTGAACGCAAAGTATCAATAAAAGATGGAGGAAATCCTAGCAATGTTAAAAGAAATATAATAATATTCAACCATTGTCAATTGAACGCCTCAGTCGTCAATAAAAGAGGAATGATTCCCAACAATGTTGAAATAAAATGAAAAAGAAGGACAAGATCCCAATTATATTAACAGAAAATATGAAACAACAATGTTGGAAAATAACTATGTATGTTACCAATTTCGAAGATGAACTATCACTGCCGTGTTCTAACGATATAGGAAGCAAATATTATAATCATATGTACCAACAATGTCAAAAAAAAGTTTTTAAAAATGAAAATTTTTGTGCACTAACAATGACTATGCGCTGCACCGAGACTACAATAACAATGTTCCTAGTGATTTACAATATGCTTCGAAATCGAGAGGATGGAAGTCAAATGCGTAGTAACAATTGTGTAAATGTATTCAGTAGACATATAAATGTGTTAAATAGAGATGCGTTAGGATGTGCATACATGCATTTTGTCAAGTTAATATATGTAGTAATCTTGTGTTAATGCGAATGTGTATTATGTAACGAACAACGTGGAATGTAAGGATTGAAACGTGTGAGGTCCAGAAACGAAGGATTTAACTTAGCATTACTGTAAATAAGGAAAGAACAATTAGTATTAAAAGAAGGAGGAGTATAATAAAATAATTTTTCTTTGTTACCTACGATATTACGGGAAAAATTTGAATTCAGAAGCTCAAATTTTTTTTCTTGGCGGGACGGCATGTGTCATGAGAGTTATGACATATTCATAGGTTTCCATATTCTAGGCGATATAGGAAGTATATGTATGAGGAGTGTTTGCTGTTGTGATACTCTCTAGCTGAAAAAATATCAAGTGTTGAGAGGTTAACCGAAAGGCAAATTCGATGGAAGGGAAACAAACGAGCGCCCGCACTTGAGAAGGCTCGAAGTGTTGAATTACGTTAGAGGTGTGAAACTATAGAGACCACTACGTAGTACCCGCAGTGCAGACAAAGGACCTACACTTGAAAAGGTCGGGCTGTTATGTTTGTAGCAAAAAGAAACGTCAGCGAGAAGAAATTTATGGCTAAGCATCGTGTGACTCAAGAAGCAAGCAGTCGTGAGACGCTGAAGGTGATTGAAGAAATGACGGGGTATATCACAAACGTTAGAAACCTATTGAAACCATTGGACAAATAGGGAAATTGGAAAAACGCACTTGGGAGGAGCAAGGCTCATATAAAAGCGGTAGTAGGGATAGATGAGAGGACTTAGGCTGGAAAGCTAGATCTCGGCGACGATGTAGAGTGTTGGGACGGAGAGCAACATCTAGGTCTAGGGCATAGGGGGAATTAGGGGCACCGTAATAAGAGGGAAAATTAGCGGCTTCTTTAAGGTGTTATATGTTGCAAGTGTTAACATTGTAGCCCATTATCAACAGCGAATATCCAGCGTAAGGGCAAGTTTTTGGTATTGTCAACGTGATTGAGGTTATCGACGGAGGAATTTTGTAATTTGATTTGAACGCCATTAATTTAACTTAATTGTTCCGTGTGCTCATTTAATTACTTAGCCATCAGGTATGTGATTGATCTGTAATGGTGCACTATTCAATAGTGCACTATCCATGTGCGGTTCGTATGCCAAAATGTGGTAGATGACTCACATTTCCCATCTCGTGAATTTTAGAATACCATGTATTAAATTTTCTGTGTGTATCATTACCCTCATCTTGCCATTGAAAAGAAGTACTGGGAATTAATTTTAACATATCATGTATTCAGAGGATTAGAGTCCTTCTAGTGCGATTACGTGTGTATGTTGCATTTAATTAACTGCGTGTTGATTACACGTATCGCTACACTGCCAATTGAAGGTTTTGTTACTTAGAGGTTACATAATCTGTGTGTTTTCGGCAATTTTACACTTGATTCAATGACAATGTGGAAACCCTTGTGGATTCTGCTGTGAATTCATGCAAACCACGGATCTGAAACTTGAAGTCCATGTTAGTGTGCTGTATCGTGCATGTCTGCCTAAACGACATTGAATTTAGATTTATTCAGCGCCTAGAATAGCGATTCGAACTTAAGCAGGGGCAATTTCTTAAATTCGCGTGAATCTTGGATAAAACGTGGTATGCTATGTAATTTTGCATACCTTAAACGAATCAGACACAAATAGAAGATTTTTGCTAGAGGTTTCCCTTAAATGCCAATTGAAGGTTTTAACACCTATAGGTAGCATAATCTGTGTGTTTTTAGCTATTCTGCACTTCATTCAATGACAATGTGAAAACCATCGTGGATTCTGCAGTGAATTCATGCAAACTTTGGATCTGAAACTGGAAGTCCATGTTAGAGTGCTGTAGGGAGCATATCTGCTTAAACTACCTAGAATTCAAATTTACTCTGTGCCTAGAATAGCGATTCGAACTTATGTAGGGGCAATTTCTGAAATTCGCGTGAATAGTGGATCGAACATGGTATGCAATGTAATTTTGCATACCTTCAACAAATCAGACACAAAATAGAAGATTTTCGTTATAGGTTTCCGTATAATGGCAATTGAAGGTTTTGATACATAGAGGTAGCATAATCTGTCTGTTTTTAGCTATTCTGCACTTCATTCAATGACAATGTGAAAACCCTCGTGGATTCCGCACTATGAATTCATGTAAACCACAGATCTAAAACTGGAAGTCCATGTTATTGTGCTGTATCGAGCATTTCTGCCTAAACAACATCGAATTGAGATTTACTCTGCGCTTAGAATAGCAATTTGAACGAAAGTAGGGGCAATTGCTGAAATTCGCGTGAATCTTGGATAAAATATGGTATGTTATGTAATTTTGCATACCTTAATGATTCAGACACAAAATAGAAGATTTTCGCTGTAGGTTTTTCTATAATGCCAACTGAAGGTTTTGATACCTAGAAGTAGCATAATCTGTGTGTTTTTAGCTATTTTGCACTTCATTCAATGACAATGTGAAAACCTTCGAAGATTCTGCAGTGAATTCATGCAAACCACAGATCTGAAACTGGAAGTCCATCTTTGTGTGCTGCATTGAGTATATCTTCCCAAACAACATCGAATTGATATTTACTCAACGCTTAGAATAGCAATTCAAACATATATAAGGACAATTTTTTCAAATTCGCGTGAATCTTGGATAAAAAATGGTATGCAATGTAATTTTGCATACCTTCAATGGATCAGACACAAAATAGAAGTTTTTTGCTAGAGGTTTCCGTTAAACGCCAATTGAAGGTTTTGATACCTAGAGGTGGCATAATCTGTGTGTTTTCGGCAATTTTACACTTCATTCAATGACAATGGGAAACCCTCGAGGATTCGGCAGTAAATACATGCAAACCACGGATCTGAAACTGGAAGTCCATGTTAGTGTGCTGTATTGAGTATATCTTCCGAAAGAACATCGAATTGAGATTTACTCTGAGCTTAAAATAGCAATTCGAACGAATGTAGGGGCAATTTCTCAAATTTGCTTGAATATTGGATAAAACATGGTATGCTATGTAATTTACCATACCTTCTACGAATCAGACACAAAATTATAAATTTTCGCTGTAGGTTTTCGTATAATGGCAACTGAAGGTTTTGATACTTAGAGGTAGCGTAATCTGTGTGTTTTTAGCTATTCTACACTTCATTTAATGACAATGTGAAAACCGTCGTCGATTCCGCAATGAATTCATGCAGACCACGGATCTGAAAGTAGAAGTCCATGTTAGTGTGCTGTATCGAGCATATCTGCCTAAGCAACATTGGATTCAGATTTACTCTGCTCCTAGAATACGTTTCGAACGTACGTAGGGGCAATTTCTCAAATTCGCGTGAAACTTGGATAAAAAACCAAATGCAATGTAATTTTGCATAACTTCAATGAATCAGACACATAATAGAGGATTTTCGCGCTATAGGTTTTCGTATAATGCCAATTGAAGTTTTTGATACCTAGAGGTAACATAATGTGTGTTTGTAGCTATTTTGTACTTCATTCAATGACAATGTGAAAACCATCGTGGATTCTGCAGTTAATTCATACAAACCACAAATCTGAAACCGGAAGTCCATGTTAGTGTGCTGTATCGAGCATATCTGCCTAAACAACATCGAATTCAGATTTATTCTGCGCTAGAATAGCGATTGGAACGTATGTAGGAGTTTAGGGAACGAGGTTTTTTCCGTAGTAATTATTTCGTTTGTGATGTTCTTCGAGGGAAGTGATACAGTCGATTTCGTGGCTTGCAGATTTATTATTGGACACGATCAAACTCAGAGCAGAAGTTAAGGCCAAGATCGAAGATCGAAATCGAGAACTTGCAATCCGTAAACCGAGACCTGTCCGAACAAGGACTATTAAGTAAATCAAAATGAATACAAAATTTTGCATAAGTATTAATATCCAGAAAAATTATTATAAGACAACCGCTGAGTAAAAAACTGAGGCATTGTGCCTAATTAGCTTGTAGTTAAAGAAATACAACACGAGATGTCTATAGGCAGCTTCTCCCCGAGGCTGTGGGATTTAATCACCGTATCAAAACGGCTGGTCGATCTTTTTAGTGTGCCTATCATTAAATACTCGAACGTAGAGACTTGAGTGATACGGAACTTGCCAACGATATTTACTGCCTGACGCAATAGTTATTATTCGAGATATACTACACCACTACTTCTTCAAACACAAACAAAATCATTCGAATGAAACGTGACTACCTGAAATGAGATTTCGGGGTACATTTTAACTGTCAATTAACTCATTGTTTCGCAAAAGGAAATCTTGGTTAGAACTGTTACTTAAGGCTATACAAAGAGAAACTCTAATAATTCATTTTGCATTAAAGACTGCGTGATAAACTCAAATCTCAACAATACGAATACTGCAGACACTAGGTAAATTATTTACTGCATTGTGGAATAATATACGACCAGAGATCCGACGAATTACCGAAAAACAATCACCGGAATTACACAAACTGCTAAGCCTACAGAAGAACGTCTAGGCCAGGCTAAGATGATAAGTTTAAGGAATAACTGGTAATTAAGTGAAGCGCCAAACTCCCTAACAACATGTCAATAGAAACTTACCCGTCAGAGAGACTGAAAACACGAATACACTTGTTGTTCACTGGATAATGGTTATGCACGGACTGACGGGCGTTTGGTTTGACAACCTGTGGTTGACTACGCTCTTCTATAAACGACGACAGTTACAATTTGAAGTCACGACCATGATTATATTTAGACTTAGAAAAAACAATCACAAGTGGCGTGAATTAAGTGTAAAGATTTACTCTAAAATATTACTAAGTTTAATATTATTTAATACTAAAATAATCACGATATTTTAGCGGCCCTACAGGAGTCCCCCCCAGAAGCGAAGCGTTCAAGAGTTCGGGAAATAATAGAAATCAGGAAGCAATTTGAAACGAACTGTGCGACTTGAGCGAGTGTGCGTAGAGGACGGACTACGTGCGGTCTTTGAGGGTGACGAGGGAGCAGCAGGTGGCAGAACAGGGGAGACGAGTTAAAATGAGCTGCAGTAAGAGGTGAAACACTAGGAGTAGCAGGTGAAACTGAAGATGTAGCAGGTGAAACTGAAGGGGTAGCAGGTGAAACTGAAGGGGTACCAGGTGAAACTGAAGGGGTAGCAGGTGAAACTGAAGGGTTAGCAGGTGAAATTGAAGGGGTAGCAGGTGAAACTGAAGGGTTAGCAGGTGAAACGGAAGGGTTAGGTAACTGCTTAATAGTGGGAGCAGCATAAGCGGGCTTTAATCTATCGATGGAGACCGTAGAGTCTCCCTGGGGAAGCTTAAGAGTGAAAGTTTTAGGTGATTGCTTAAGTACTTCAAACGGGCCAGTGTAAGGGGCTTCGAGACTTTTACGCACACGGTCAACGCGCATCCACACCTTATCACAAGTTTGTAAATCAGGAGGAACGTAAGAGGCGGAGAGGAGTGACAGGTGCCTTCGAAGCACTGACGGAAGTCAATGGATTGCATTTCAGACAGGAACGTCTGAAGGAGCTCTTGTGACTTAGTCTTATGTATGTCGCGTGAAATAACGGGCTGTGGACAGAGCATCATGGTACCAGTTACGGCAGTGAAAGGTGAAAATCCAGCGGCGTTTGGGGTCATACATAAACCTAAAAGAACGATAGGGAGGGAATGAAACCAATTTTGCTGACGCGCCATGATGGCTGTTTTGAGAGTTCTGTGCAACCGTTCTACCAGACCATTAGACTGAGGGTGAAAACTAGTTGTACTCACGTGGTGAAATCCTAAGAGGGAGGAGAGGTTAGAGAGAGGTTCACTTTCGAATTGTGCACCTCTGTCTGTGACTACTTCTAAGGGAACCCCAAACCTAGATATCCATCCGGACATGAAAGCAATAGCGACCGATGAAGCAGAAGTATCTACTAAAGGCACAGCTTCGCACCACCTAGTGGCACGATCAATAAAAGTCAAAATATAACGGAATGGTAAGGGGTAAACAAGGGTTAGCAATGAAACGGGTGTTAATGGGCCTGCTATATCTATATGCACCGAATGGAAACGATCTGATTTAGGAGCGATAGGTGAGACTGGTGATTTAGTGTGCCGATTAATTTTGGCTCGTTGGCAATTAGTACAATGCTTGACCATCGAGTGAACATCTTTATCAATATTAGGCCAAAAGTATCGTTGCTTTACAAGTTTAGCGGTGCTTTTTGAACCAGGGTGAGAAATGTTATGGAGGGACGTAATTACTGGCTCGCGAGAGGGTGAGGGCACAAAGGGTCTAGAAGATGATGTGGAGGTATCACACCACGAGGTCAAGTTTGGAGCAATTTCGTAAGGAGTGAGCCTGTCCTGGTAAGACAACATCTCGTCGTCGTCAGCTTGAGCTGACGCTAACTTGTGCAGGTCAAATACATCCACGGTTGTAGCACACACTGGACGGGAGAGACAATCGGCGATAATATTATTGTGACCTTTAATGTACTCAACCGCAGTGATGTACTCTGAGAGAAAAGAGAGGTGTCTCTGTTGCCGGTCAGATTTAGCAATCGTTCTCGAATAAAAAGCTGAGACCATTGGTTTGTGGTCAGTGAAAAGAGTTACAGAATGACCGTCAATTAGGGGCTTAAAGTGCAGCACCGACAGGTATGCTGCAAGCAACTCTCTATCATAGGTGGAGTACGTTTTTTGGAGGTCTGATAGTTTCTTTGAGAAAAAGGCAACAGGCGTTGGTTTGGAATCAATCAGTTGGTAAAGCGCAGCGCCGACAGCATAACCAGAGCTGTCGGAGACTATGTGATAGTCTGAGGCTTTAGGCGATGGAAGAGACAGAGCCGGACAGTCGGCAAGAGCTTGTTTTAGATTCCTAAAAGATAGTTCAGCTGCTTCAGTCCAAGGTAACTTCTTAGCTGCAGGGTGATTACGCAAGAGTTCTGTTAATCCAAGGGCAATATTTACGAATGAAGGAATCATCGGTCGAAAAAAATTAAGCATACCCATGAATCGCCGGAGCTCGTGATAATTTTTAGGGAGGGCGCTTTCGGTGATAACCGCTGCTCTGTCGGCAGGGGGTCTAACACCACTTGCACTCACCTCGTAACCGAGGAAAGTGAGGGAACCCTGCAGAAAGGCACATTTGTCTAATGAGAGACGAAGGTTATGCTGAGCAAGCAAAGACAGAGCATTGGTTACATCAGCTATGTGTTCGTCTTTTGACTCTGATGCGATTAGTATATCGTCGAGGTAAATGAAAGTGTTTTTGGAATCCACGAAAATAGAGTCAATGAAGCGCTGGAACGTAGGACCTGCATTTTCAAGGCCGAAAGGCATAAAGCGGTATTTGTAGAGTCCGAATGGGGTAGTGACTGCAGTCTTAGGGATATCAGCTTCAGCCACAGGAATTTGCAAGTAAGCGCGTTCGAGGTAAAGTTTGGTGAAAATTCGTTTACCATGTAAAGACATGGTAAGGGATCTGAGGTGCGGGATAGGATATTCATCATTACTGGTGAGGCTGTTCAATAAACGGTAGTCACCACATGGGCGCCATTTTCCAGGTTTCTTTTGAGGAACAAGGTGAAGGGGTGAAGCCCAAAGGGAACTGGATCGTTGGATGATACCAACATTTAATAGAAACTGAAATTCAGTTTTTGCTGCCTCGAGTTTGGTGCCAGTAAGAGGTCTAGGTTTAAAATGCACAGGCGAGTGATTTCCCGTATCAATATGATGTTCGACCACTGATTTTGAGTTCTCAGCCAATGAAGCTAATTGCAAAGGTGTTGTTAGAACAGGGTATTTAGTCAGGATTGGGCGAATGAGGGGATGTACTTTGGAAGTATCCACTGAGTATGTTACTAGGGAGGAGGATGAAGTTTCTAGGGGAATACGGCAATTGGTCAAGTCGTCAATCAGGGTGTTCGTTTTACAGTCAATTATCAGTGAGTTAGCTTTAAGAAAATCTATACCCAAAATAGGTTGAACTACGTCAGCTACTACAAAAGACCAAATGAAAGAACGTCTAAGTTGTCGCAACCCTATTTCCACGTCCACCTCACCATAGCAGCGCATAGGAACACCGGAAGCAGTTGAAAGGGAAAGAGCACATGGTCGTAACAGGGGTGAAAGGTCTACAGAATAAGGCAAGATAGACATGGCAGCACTAGTGTCGATAAGAAATTGCATCTTCTTGTGACCTATGCTAGCACTGAGCTTAAGTGGCAGCCCGACGGTCACAATGGATACGGACTGCTGTTCTAGTTTCCCGCAGCGCGTGAAGGTGATGATCTACGCATAGGCGAAGGGGATCGAACTGAGTGCGACTGAGAGTTATATGAGGGTCTTGTGTCGCTAGGGTAGTGACACCATGGTCTACATGAGCGTGCGGCTCTTCCGTACCATAAATGGAAGCGGCAGATTTGCG
Organism: Trinorchestia longiramus; assembly: GCA_006783055.1. NCBI lineage: Eukaryota > Metazoa > Arthropoda > Malacostraca > Amphipoda > Talitridae > Trinorchestia > Trinorchestia longiramus. The sequence goes on from VCRD01007439.1 coordinate 14,965, forward strand.
GTCGCTGGTTGGCGTGAAAGGGACGAAGATCAGGGAAGGTCTCACTGGCGTCGCAATCTAACGGGGCGGGAGGGCGGTTACGACTTCCTGACTGATCTCTAGCGGCATAACGGTAACGGTTCTCTGACGGGTCTCTTGGTCTATAATGAGGTTGGTCTCTAGGGCTTAAGTTAGAGGGTTGCACCTGTGATACACTAATAGGTGTTGCATATGCAAGTAACGTGTCGGCTACATTTACAAGGTCTTCTAGCGACTCGGCAGGGTGTCCTGCAATAAGAGGGCGGATTGATTCCGGAAGCTCTTTTATGAATTTAATTTTTAGGAACTCTTGACTTACTCTTAAACCACTCTCTGTAGCAATGTTTCTCAGATTGCTCAAGTAAGCAGATGGTTTTCCACACATTACGTTATTCTGTGGCATTAATGAATCAAACAGTTCCGGGCAGACCTAGAATACGCCTTGATAACGGCGTTTCTCAACCCTTTGTAGAACAATTCTAGTATAACTGTATCATTAACCCTATTTGTAACTTCCATGGGGAGGCTACTGAAAGCATGATGGAATTTAGTACTTGAAACGGTAATGTTAGCAAATGCAAATTGACTGTCTAGGATTGCAAACCATCTAGCAGGGAGAACATTATTGAATACAGGGGGTTTGATGCTCACTGCGCTAGCGTTAGCTTGAACTGCGTCATCGGAATCCATTGTGATCGTACGCCTGGCTAAAACAATTTTAACAAGATGACGTATAGGCAATAGGAAATCTAGCAAAGATAAGAAATGACTGGAATAGGGGAAAATAGCACAATAGGATAACGAGTAAATAGAGCGGCAGGGAGAAAAAAGAAAGAAAAAACACAGAGTGTAGACATGAAATACACGGCACGGTAACGATGTTTAAAATTAATTTACTTCCCTAGCGTTTGTGAGAAGCCTGGCAGTGTCTGTTGTAGAGTCTGCTGGTGCAGCGACGGTGCCTTCGGTTTCCTCCTCTGTAGAGCGGATGTCTGGCTTCAAAGGAATTTCTTGATCGTTTTATGACTTTCGGCTGTTGGTTGGAGGGGGGGTCGAGTTACACGGGAGAAGTGTTCGTCAAAGGAGTTGTCGCTCTTCGCTGAGACTGTTTATTCTTCACTAGGGGAGTTTTTCTCGAGCTATATATGAACGTTTCGCAGGAGGCTGTTGCTTCGCAGGGTTGTTCCTTTGAGCTTGATATGAATTTTTATTTTTCGGCAGAATATTTTTTCGCTGAGGTTGTTTCTTGAACTTGATCTGAATGTATTGAAGGAGGGTATTTCTTCCCAGGGGTCACCACTTTAGGGAACGAGTTATTTTTCCGTAGTAATTATTTCGTGGGCGATGTTCTTCGAGGGAAGTGATACAGTCGACTTCGTGGCTTGCAGATTTATTATTGGACACGATGAAACTCAGAGCAGAAGTTAAGGCCAAGATCAAAGATCGAAATCGAGAACTTGCAATCCATAAACCGAGACCTGTGCGAACAAGGACTATTAAGTAACTCGAAATGAACACAAAATTTAGCAGAAGTATTAATATCCTGAGACAGTATTATAAGACAACCACTGAGTAAAACACTGAGGCATTGTGCCTAATTAGCTGGCAGTTAAAGAAATACAACACGAGATGTCTATAGGTAGCTTCTCCCCGAGGCTGTGGGATTTAATCACCGTATCAAAACGGCTGGTTGATTTTTTTTAGTGTGCCCATCATAAAATTTCTCGAACGTAGATACTTGAGTGATACGGAACTTGCCAGCGATATTTACTGCCTGACGCAATAGTTATTATGCGAAATATACTACACCACTACTTCTCCAAACACAAACAAAATCGTTCGAATGAAACGTGACTACCTGAAATGAGATTTCGGGGTACATTTTAACTGTCAATTAACTCGTTGTTTCGCAAAAGGAAATCTTGGTTAGAACTGTTACTTAAGGCTATACAAAGGGAAACCCAAATAATTCAGTTTGCATTACAGACTGTGTGATAAACTCAAATCTCAACAATACGAATACTGCAGACACTAGGTAAATTATTTACTGCATTGTGGAATAATATACGACGATAGATCCGACGAATTACCGAAAAACAATCACCGGAATTACACAAACTGCTAAGCCTACAGAGGAACGTCTAGCCCAGGCTAAAATGATGAGTTTAAGGAATAACTGGTGATTAAGTGAAGCGCCAAACTCCCTAACAACATGTCAATTGAAAATTACCCGTCAGAGAGACTGAAAGCACGAATATACTTGTTGTTCACTGGATAATGGTTATGCACGGACTGACGGGTGTTTGGTTTGACAACCTGTGGTTGACTACGCTCTTCTATAAACGAGGAGGGTTACAATTTGAAGTCACGGCCATGATTAAATTTAGACTTAAAAAACAATCATAAGTGGTGTGAAATAAATATAAAGATTTACTCTAAAATATTTCTAAGTTTAATATTATTTAATACTAAAATAATCACGATATTTTAGCGGCCCTACAAGACTAAAACTTGCGCATTTAAGAGGGGATGCATTCCCCCCACGGAGAACAGATTAAAGAGAATGTACAAGAGTATGTAGATATCGCACGTAACGAGGAACCACCGCAAATGCAGAGAACAGAAAAGGGAGGGCAGGAAACAAATGACGTCCCAAGATATAATCTGCACTCGAGAAATAGACAAGGGAATTTCTGGGGTGTGTAAATAAAAGGGAAGCTTCCAGGTATTGTAAATAACAAAGAAGATGTTCCAGGGATTGTAAATAAAGTAAAATAATGCATACATAGTGTACCAGGAGTTAGTGAAATGGTATAAATTAGTATTATCAATAGAATTTCGTGTAACTTATGAAGTGAATTGTGTGAATGTAAAATGTGATGTGTTTAGCAAAGAATGGGGCACATGTGTAGTGGCAGTTAGAAGCGAATGTGTGCCTGCTCAGGGCAGAGCAGGGGACCGCCGCATATGCATGTGGTGTGTACGTGTGTGTAGAGGCAGCGTGAGGCCACAAGACACCGCACAACCGTGCAGTAGTAGAGTCTGCTGTTGGAGCTGTAGTAGAAGGACAACCGGACGCACGAGCAAGCGTAGACTGAACAGCTGTGGTAGTGGTACACAGGACTGCCTGGAGTAGGGCGCTTTAAACTGTGAGGTAACGACGACAGGCGCAGTGAAGCATAGTTAATTTTTCTATTAAATATGAAGTACAATGTTTATGTTATTGATGCAAAATACTAAATCATAATGTTAGGAGTCATCATGATTACTTAAAGATTATTGGTGTCTGAAGCAGAATATTATCATTCAAAACTGATGAAATAATAAAATTTATGTTTTACGTAAGGTACAGTCGAGGGTTGGCTCTTGTATTGTGCAGAGGGTTTACACTCGCATTACTGTATACCAATGTGAAGTAATGTCAGGTATGATTCAATCTAGCCGAGAACGATGTCTGAAGCGGAGATTTTCTCATTGTTACTGACATCGAATATTAAATTCTTATTGTGTGTTACATAGAGTTACAGTCAGAATTGACTGAATCGGTTGCAGAAGTCTTAATCCATATTCTGTATATTCAATCTATGGACTATGTATTTCTTGTGTATGTATTTCTGGTTCATAGTGATCGATCGAGTTAAATATTAGCAAATTCAAAAGGCAAAATTCGTCACTGTCATTGTGTACACCATGTATACAATATTGTGGACGAGCATAATTACCCTTACCTATGCAGAAGGAATCTTATGAATTAAATTGTCAGAAAATATAATATTGTTGTCTTAGGTCGAGAACTTACGAAGCCGAAAGGCGAAAGTTTCTTGCTATGCCAAGACAGCAAGTATATAAATGTAACTCTAGAATCCTGAAACGAAATTGGTCGTTTGGAATTAACACGTGCTGTTTTCTTTCTGACTGTTCGTATTGTTAGAAGGTTAGAAAAATCACAGGAGCGTGATTACGCTAACCAGGTTCATTTCAGTGAACACAGTTTGGTTATAGTACAGACACCAATGTCTACATGGCAACGGCAGGCACAAGAATGGGACCGGAACCAGAGAACGCGCTGAGAAAGTGGTTCTCTACCACTAGCTGACTCTAAACGCATTCTGTTACAAGAGTATTCATCACAGCGTTACACATTAACCTTAAACATACTAAAGTCGAACACATTCAAGGTGGAACATTTAAACGTTCAACACTCCTTTTCAGATTGAATGTGCTTCTCAAAGGAAACTACACCTAGCTTACTTCTCAGCCTAGAGAACTTCTCGGTACTTAGACCCTTAGTAAATATATCGGCAAGCATATCATTCGAAGGACAATGCACGAGATCAATTTCCTTAGTACAAAAGGCTACCTACAGCACTTTGGTATAAGTCTTTGTCACAATCCTCAACTTCATCTGAAGTTGTGACAAGGTCTGCATTAACATCTACAGGAGTAGCAACAGAATTTGCTTTATCCATGCCAAACCTAGACAACAGGGCCTTAGTATAAGCAGACTTCTCTACGAACACTTCATTTTTAGTCTGCATCACACTCACACCTAAGAAATAGCTAAGTTTACCAAGATCTTTCATTTTGTACTTAGCACTGAGGCACGATTTTACCTCATTAATTTCATCAAGACAGTCAGATGCTATAATGATATCATCTACATACACAGTAATGATACACAATCCCTTATTACCAACACGGGTATAAATACAAGCATCATTTTTGGATTGTTTGAAGCCCAATTGCTTCAAATGACCATCAAGAGCTGTGTTCCAACACTTAGGGGACTGCTTCAGTCCATACAGAGACTAGTTTAATCTACAAACAAGATTTTCATTGCCTTCTGAAACAAAACCTTCTGGCTGGGTCAAATAAATTTCCTCACTCAGCTCTCCATTCAGAAATGCAGTAACCACATCCATATGTATGATGACGCTGCAAATTGTGCTTAGCTGCATGAGCTAACACAGCACGGACTGACTCAAACCTTACTACAGGACTGAAAGTTTCATTATAATCAACTCCAAACTTTTGAGCATACCCTTGAGCAACAAGCCGAGCTTTGTACGAGCAAACATTTCCATCTGGACCAGTTTTCTTTTTAAAAATCCATTTACACCTGATTGGTTTCTTCTTCTTTGGACGCTCTACAAGAGACCAGACATTATTTATATTCATGGATGCCATTTCCTCCTCCATAGCTGCTTTCCACAGTTTGGACTCAGGCCCATGAAGTGCTTCTTCTACATTTGCAGGAACATCAAATTTATCTTGAGCAAAGCACACCCATTCTCCAAATCTATCAGGAGCAGCTCTGTTCCTAGTTGAATGACAGAGCTCTAACTCTCCTTCTGAATCCTCATGTTTTTCTTCTTGAGGGAGGGAGCAAGGAACACACTCAATCTCTTTTGAAGGCTCCTTCTCAAATGATATAAACTGAGATTCATTAAATACTACATCTCTACACAACAAAACACTTTTGGCATTAAAATCATACAGCCTATATCCTCTACATAGTTCCACTGCAATACCCTAAAAGAACACAGGTCTTGCTCTTTGAGTCAAGCTTCTCTCTTTCATCCTTGGGAACATGTGCATAAGCCATGCACCCAAAAGTCCTGAAATGCTGTACATTGGGCTTGTGCCCATTCAAAGCCTGATAAGGAGTCAAATTTTTATGAGCACTTGTAGGGCTCCTATTTTTGACATACACAGCAGTTGAGACAGCTTCAGCCCAGAATGTTTTGGGCAACTTTGAGTCGGATAACATAGCTCTCACTGCTTCAAGGATTGTTCTGTTCATTCTTTCAGCAACTCCATTTTGTTCAGGGGTCTTAGGTACAGTCTTTTATGAATAATTCCATTAACCTTTAAAAATCTTTCAAAATCAGTGGACACATACTCTCCACCATTGTCTGTGCGCAGGATTTTGATTTTGTGATCATAGTGATTTTCAACAAGAGCTTTGAACTCTGTGAACACCCCAAATACATCACTCTTGTTTTTGATAATGTACACCCATGTGTACCTAGAATAATCATCAATGAATGTTACATAATAGCTACCACCTCCCAAAGAACTAGGATTAATTTTCCCACAAACATCACTATGGATTAGCTCTAAGGGCTTATGCACTTTTCTGTGATCTACTCTAGAAAAAGGAAGTCTATGGCTCTTGCCATCACAACAATTTTCACAAAACACATTCTCATTTCCTAGAGAACAATCAAAACCTCTCACAAGATCAAGAAACTTCAATTTCTTAAGATTATCAAATCCTAGATGACAAAATCTCTTGTGCCACAATAGGTCATCCGAGGAGACACTCGAGCATTTTGCAGCTACATGATAGGAACAATCTAGTCTATAAAGTCTTCCTACCTTGTGACCAGCAACTATCAACTCATTATTTTCATCTACAAT
>VCRD01007442.1:0-10615 GCA_006783055.1 Trinorchestia longiramus
ATCTTTGCTCTTTGTCACGGTCAAGACGAAGCCTGACTACTTAAAGACGTTTTGCAATAATATGTGCATCTTCTTTCTTCGTGGGGATCATATGAAACTACACGAACTAGTGGCGGAAGGGATATGTAATTTTCCACCACCGTGTTTGGAGTCCTCGAAAATGACAACATGCAGGTTGTCAGTTATGAAAGTTAAATTGAAGAAATCCTCTGATATGATACAATTCCGTTTCAAAATCATCTATCAATACTAAAGAAGATGATGGAAAAGAAGGACCTCAAAATAAGAACGTTAGGAGCCTCTGTTCATTCTCTGTAAGATATTTGGATACAGTATTAGTAAACGAAAACAATTATGCTGAAGAACCAAAAAATTATTCTCAATGATGACGTCACTGGAAAATATGTATCTTTTTAGAACTATGCTGCAGTTAATCTAAGATTCTCAGACAACTCGCACTGAGGCAGCATCGAGATCGGTCACATGGGAACGCCACACTCACAAGACGCTGGTGTTGTCATCAAGCGTCAAAAGAGGCACTCAAGCAAAGTGTGTCCGTGAGAGGGGGCACTCATGTCCAGTGGGTCACGGTTGTAAGTTAATAATTTGGTGTGAAGAAGCGAATTTAATAAGGATATAATGAATCAGTGCGCTTTGCATTAAGATTGATCGCTTCTGCACGTTCTGGGCTGTATGAAGTGTAACGCTCATAGTTATTTTAAATTCTGAAGCATTGAAGCTCATTTCAGAGCTCGATATAAACCGAAGGGATACTCGTGGATTTCAGTTGACCAGTAAAACTATAAAAAATCCTACATATCTGCTGCTCCAAGTAAAAACCCTTTCAGACGTTTAAAATATATAAATGTCGAGTCTTCTGAACAAGTAATTCATAGCCCCGATGAATCAAAATCTATAGACCCACATTTTTGGATGTTCATTAGATAAGACCAAGCATTAATTAAAACAGCTATGGATAAAATAGTTCCAATACGTAACACGGGATACAACCAGCATTAGCACTAGTCTACGTAAAGATAACTAACTACTCGTTTATATCAGTACATAGTTGACTTCCTAATGCAAGACGTGATTAAGGCCTTCTCTAAGGTGTAGGACCAGGATATAAAAAATAAAATACCACTACTAGCATTATATATCTTTATTTGGCTTTATAAGCGACAGGGCACGAGGAATTATAATTGGAAGTCATCAGAGGATTTACCGGGTGAGCCGAAAAAACTGAACAAACCCTAAATCTAAATTATGCCCTGGGTACCTCATAAACTCCTTGACCAAAGTAAGCAAAATTTTCAGGCAATAAAAAACCGGTCTAAACTTTAATTTTATTCAATATAACCTACATCCACATGGATGAGGACGTCGAGATGGAACCTGAAGGTTGTGTTGGTCTTGTCTTGACAATGTAGTGTGTATTCATAGCCATCCACTCCTGGTCAACAGATGGGTTAAGGACGGTGATGTTTGGGTGGCGAACGTGACAGGCCTATGCTTCGAAGTGTGAACCCCATTGTTTTTCACTGGGTCGACTGTCCAAATCTTCTCATCTGAGAAGATGATCACCCAACCAGGTGGGCACACTTGAGATCATTTATGGACCTCTGGCAAACTTCAAAACGCTTGATACGGATGGCTGGAATGAGCAGCGACCTCTCAACAATGACATGGGACTTACCTCCAAGCTTTGTGACCGCCTATCCAACTGTAGCCGCTCCAACCCCGAGCCTCCTAGCGTGTTGGCGTATGGACGTCAGGGAACTGTTTTGAATGGCATCTCACAAGCTGTCTCGATTCACAACACTCTTTCGACCACTGTCAGCACGTCTGATTGATTAGACGGTTGTACAAGACACCCCGCTCAGATTTGCGACCTCACTCACTTTGATTCCTGCACGACGAAGTGCAGACACCTCCCCTCGTTTATCTCTCAGGGAAGCAATTTTACAGTACATAACAATGATAAAATTTTAAGTTCAAGATCAATATAACTGATTTTGGTTTCGGATGATGTGCGGTAAGGCAGGATAAGAGTTGCCAAACAATCAAGATTTTTAATTAAAGGTGTTTTCAGTTATTTTCGGCTTATCCAGTATTTCAACGTCACATTTCTGTGAAGCAATTATATTTTGTATTTCTTTTGCGCATAAGATTTGTGCATCAAATCCATGGTTACCACATTCGTAATGCTGATTGTTATTCTGATCCAGATAGTCCATATTAGAGGCAGCCTGAATTATAACAGACAATTAGCGATCAACACGGCTAATACGGTGAAACAGATCAATGACAAAGAAAAAATTAAGACTATTCAAACACGTTATTTATAAATGAACACAATAAATTGTTGTTCTCAATTGTCAATGAGGTTGAAAACCTTCCTACGTAAGGAAACAGTATGACTAACACAACGTTTTCTTATGGAAGACTTCAGCTGATCGCTATTTATTCATGCGCTACGCCTCATTGAATCTGGTGAATCGACCATATAAACTTTCTCATTAGTAAAAACCAGACATATAGTTGAATGTTTTTCAATATCACTATTATCGAGAGTGCATTGTTCTGTTATATATCCTGAAACGAGGTAAACGAGCATATGGTACTGGTACAGAATTCTTCAATCCGTGAATCTAGCTTTCGCATGTGGTTCGTACGTCAGCCACGAATAACATTACCTGATGTTTGTAAACTTTGTAGAGAAAACCCAGGTAGACTGCCATGAGTGCTCGAACGAAATAGACTAGCTATAGCTCTCAAGCTCGCTTTAACTTACAGTGTTATTTCCTACATTTCTGTGTGGATTAACATTAAGATATTAATTAATCAAATCCTCCTGCCCGTAGGATTTGGATTTGCTGTAACACTTAGTGCCACGCGAGTTCTTTCATTTGTCTATTGGCCGTAAGAAGTTCCAGGCTGGACCTTAAGTACCGATTTATCAGGTCATGTGTGGCACTGTATTAGCTATGCCTTGGCAACTAATTATGAAATTTCTTTAACTTCGAATATACATTATATGCAGCTGGAAATGTAGGTAGAAATAGCTGACTGAATGCACTCCATAAATATAATATATTACACAGAATTTATTTGCCGTGAATTTTATTGCTAGCAAATGCTCTCTTTATTCTTTGACAAACACTTGGTCACTTTTTCTGCACATAAGTTTGAGATAAAACTCAACTTATCTTGTGACATAGGCCTTACATGGACAAATTTCTGAAGTCCCAATGATCACAACATTGAATTAGAAAAAGTGAATTGATTACTTTACTGATGATTTTCTGAATTATTGAAGTAATTCACTTTACATAAATTCATTTTTGTACCATTGATCTACTGAATTCTTACAAAAATGAATTTTGCATGAATTGGTGAACCACATGCATCTGATGCTGAGCAGTAATAAAATTGTACATACATTTGAATAAGAATTAGTGTTTTCATGAATCCTAAAAATAAATGCTAAAATTTTCCTGAAAACAAGAAATTAATGAATAAGATTTGTATAAAATTTCTCTTTGTAAAATGTAGCACTGTCATTTAACTTTTAAAATTCCCAAACACTACACTTGTGGGATGCTGTCCAAGAAATTGTAAAAATTTCAAGGTTCCTGGCAACACAGTTATGATTCATGATGTATGCTAGGTTTAGTATTTATATCACTGGTTTATGTACCCACAAAGTTTATTTCTGTGCACCGCACCAGGTGTCAACTTTATTCAAATGAACCATACGAAATCTCTGTACTCCTAATCTACAGCAACCAAGAAGCTAACATTGTTTTTTTTCTAAAGTGCTACTTTTACCTCTTTGTGAAGGAAAGGGGGAAAATGATGATATTCCTGACAATGGTTTAGGGTTTCTAAAAAATTTTTCTGATCATAGTAATCCATTTGTATTCATTTCTTTTTTTTATCAAAGTGCTAATATTTTTGGTTATCTGTCTTCAATTTTGTCAAGTAGCTAATGCTAAATTGTGTCATAAAGTGAAAAAGGAACATAAGTTAATATTTCTGCTAAGCTGTTAATGCTTTCAGTACCAAATTAATTGGGAAGATTTACAGAACTGCCATGCATATATTCTTGGTCTATGGGTTCACATTAGTTATCAAAAAATTTTTGGTGGCACTCCAACCCCCTTCACCCTCCAAATGGGGTGGGACATATTTTTACTGCTGGTACTGAAAGGGTTAAGCAAGCAAACACTAAAAGCAAGCAGGAGACAAGAATTTTTGCTGGGACATGTATGTACTGCTGGTACTGAAAGGGTTAATGGTGGTCATGATTTTCACCTTTTTACTTTCTCAGTGTTGGCACTCAGAACAAAGATGTGGCACTCCATGCCTGATGATGAAAAGCTTTTGCCATACCTCTAACAACCATTGCTACCCATAACTAAACACAACTTCATATAGGACAACAAAAATATTTATAAATGGTGGGTAGGTTCTGATTATCTGATGACATAATTAATGAGGTAGCATTAGACATAAAATAAACTATAATATTGGAGGAGAGTATGAAGGCCTCATGTGGGAATTCCATTTAAAAATATCCTGGGGAACATATTTATACCTTTTAATCAAGGTATTTCCAGTATGGTTGTGTTTTCAGGGTCAACTCAACACTGGACTGGAGGGTATGGTGCAGTTGTTCTCTAGGAGCACACTCATTAGGTGCAAACAGTGGTGCAAAGATGTTATGATTATGACTTATTCCAAGTGTAATGTTATTTTCTTAAGAACTGCTTCATTTTTCTTGGTTAATCATATGAAGTATGTGCTTTCATAATATTTATCTTTAAACTAATACATTTATTGAAATCTTGGCTTCTTTGTACATAATTTTATTGTATAATCCACATCATGATTTCTATTGTTATTGAGGGGGCTGGCAGAGAAAGTACTTTAACTCTTAGTAGAATGATTATTATAAAATTAAACTGTTGATGTGAATGTTGTTGAAGTAATGAAGCCACCAACATTTTTGTTTACATCATGTCTTCTTTCCAAAGTACCAGACTTATCTTGTGTAATTAATAAATTTAAGATCTATGAATGTTTGCAATTTTTTTACATTTTTTTATAGTTTCATTCTTATATAAAACCTGTATTAGTCTTAGAAACAATCACTCAAAGTTACTTGTATTCTTGCATACCAGTATGTTATTGTGAGCATAGGGTACAAGCCTTCTCATACTTTTTTAATGTCCCCAATATTTTGTTATACAACTATGTTTATACTGTGCTAGTTCTTCATTGAATGTTCTACTCTTGAGCAATGCTGCAGTTTGGTTTGTGCTGGTTGCCCAACAAATAAATTCCATCCTTTCTTCTCTCTAATTAATTCTGGACCTGAAACCACTTTAAGGTATCTGAAATGATGGTGTGTCAGATCTCAACTAATAACTTAAGTTTTTATGTATGTTATTTAAACAATTTTGGATAACAGCAGTAATAGTGTGGCAGATCTAAAATTTTTTTTCAAATATTCATGTGTCTTTAGTGTTGCTAACCTCAAAATGTACTTTCAAAGAGAAACCTTAAAAAATATTTATTAGTTTTAACTCTACAGTTCTGATTAAGTAATAATGTCTGTACTCACAAGTTGCTTATAAGAGTGCTAAGTGAATTTGCATCATGTATTGGCAATGGCTCTCCTAGGGCTGAGCTTAACAAGCAAGTCTGTATGTATGATTTAGGGAAATATCTTTTGTACCCTCTGAAAAATTGTGTGTAATTATGGACTCAATGGAATCACTGGAAGCTTCTATAAATAAGGCAGATGTAAGTATGATATGTATGAAATACATTTATTGTAATTCAAGTTATTTATAATTCTAACCCTCTAGTGCTTCAATGTACCATAGTCATCTTTCTAATAAACCTAATAATGCATATGCTTTTAAAGTATATGTATTAAATATATTTTTTTAATATGTATTATCTGCAAATTTCAACTTAGGTATTAATTACTCCTCTTGAATATTCTAATGATAGAAAAATACAGCAAATTATTTTTTAATTGTTAGAAAATAATATTTTTGCTAAAGGATTAAGCAAGCTTAGCCACTTAGTAGGAACTTAAACACTTTATTGGATTATAAATTTCTATGTTAAGTGGACAAATAGCAATGATTGATACATTTAATTAATAGAAACAGTAAATTAGACTGAAACTTTTGTTATATTGTTAACTAGAAATGCATCTTTCATGCATTTTTGAGTATATGTATGTACATACTTTAAATAAGCATAAAATTATGGCAACTATTCTTGTAACATGAGGCTTATTTTCATTACACTGTGCCCTTGATAGTACATTTGATATTCACAAAAGGGCTATTTTCTGACCCTGGTTTTGGTCTTTGAACTACATTTGAGAATGTATTAGGTACCAGCCCAAGTAAAGAAAAAAATACTGAGTATTTGTTGATCTTTGATTCCTGGATGATGTCTTATTCACTGTTAATGGCCCATGCTTGAAATATTAAATCATGTATATAAAATTTAGTTTAAATATTTCTGTATCAAGTAATTATGATTTGCCCTGTAAATTTTCTTGTAGGTACAATCATAAAAAAATAAAAGCTGAACTTGAATAAAAAACTTACAGTACCAGTCTTTGGATTGTTATGTGGATTTTTTGACAAAAAAGTGAATGCATACTTTCTTATTTATTTTTTCTTCAAAAAAACTGGTATGATTACTTTTTTTCACATATCTTGCACTTTTTAGTTCTTATATTATGAAGCAAATGGAGACAAATAGTGAAAATGCAGTTTACCCTATAAATTTTTTTCAGTTTTGTTAGATGGAAGCTCCATTTACCATGAAATATCTGGTTAGTAGTCAGTCAATATCAGTGTTCTGAAAAAACTTTTGAATTAAGTTTGGCAATGCAAGAAAATTTTTTTGTGACAGGCTGTACTCAGCGAGAGCCACGCTACTCTGGTAGCCCATGGCAGTGCTGCTCTTGCTGGCCATGCAGCTCTTCCTCGTAAGCTGGCTGCCATCTATGCAGAGGAGGCCTCCAAACCTAATAAAATCAAGGTATTTGGGTGCATAATTTAACTGAAATTTTGAAGTTGTAATAATTACAATCACAGAAGTACTATAGCTTAAAAAGATGTCAGAAGGAAATGAAAAACTGAAATGAATGTATGTTCACTGGATATTAAATGTGAGACTTGTGGCTGTCTTTGGTGGACATTTATTCATGTCTCTTCTGTGTTATAACTTTCTCATTTCTAGCTGTAAAATGATCTAATAAATCTTGGCTCTACTTACTTACTTACTTTCAAATGAAGCAAACTCAACAAACTAATTGTCTCCTTTTACTATGAAGCTAAAGGATTTTCTATCAGAACAGTCTTTGTTGTAAAGAGCTAGAGCCATGTTTTCCTACAGACTTTATGCTAAATTGTCAATTTTTATTATATGGAAAAGTTGGGGGCTTACAGTAATTCAATCTTAGTCTCTAGATATATATGTACACTGAAGCTGGTATGTACCAAGTGTGACTGTATTGATGCTAGAGGTTTAAATTCATCTTCATGAATGAACATATTTATGAGTGGTAGCTCATTAGTAGTCTTTTCTATAAGTTAATTTATATTGAGCAACAGCAAGATCAAACATGCACCTTTCATTTTGCTCAAAATTTCTGTCAATATCTCCACATTGCAAATGAGAAATGATTTGTTTCCCCCTCAGTAAAACGTGATACATAACAGCTTGATGTTTGAAAAATTTGTGGAGCAGTCAAATTTACCCATGTATTTGCCACATAAATTTTGATGATTTTTGTTAATGTAAGCACTTTGTATGCCTCCAGCAAAACATAGTACACACCAGTGAGCTTGTGGGCAAGCTTGTGGAACGGGAGAACTTGAGTTGTCTGATTGTAAACCTGTACAACGACAACGAGGGCTACAACATTGCTCTCAAGCTGCCAGGAGGCCTCGAGACAGAGACCATGAGATTATCTTATGAAGATGATGAATTCCTCACATATATCAGTGAGTCGAGTGTTTTCTGCTCAAAATTTGAAACGAAAGTTTTTGCATTGTGTGCATGCATGAAGGTTGTTCTATCTGTTTAGAATTAAAAGATGTAAGGTGGCTGTGCTCCTCATTTATGCTTGCATCATAACTGCTGTTTGTTCATGCATTTCCCTTGCAGAAACTGGCGCCTGTATCCGCGCTAATTAGCGCAGTAACATTCACGACAGCGCATGCCTGCAGCTAGTGTAGAGGGACTAACTATTCTTTTGTACGCAAAAGTTTTTGGTTCTAAATATTACGGAAAAGTATTTACAGAAGCATCATGGTAAATTTTTTTTAATCTGAAGTTTGGGTTAGATTTGCTAAAGTATTTCATGTGGGGGCAAATCTAGTTCCTGAAATATGTAATGTAGTTGTGTTCCGTAACATAACTTGTGGAGTCAGGGCTAAACATTTGGAAAATTTATGAGATTCTCAAAAACGCGGTGTACTAATGTATCCATCCTAGTTGATGTACCTAGTGGACGTAGCTGTTCTTAACCCTGGAGCACTGAACTTAGGTATAGTTTGCCCGAGGCTAGTGACGTCTATACCCATGTTCACTGGTCCAGGGTTGAAGGCACCCGTGACAACTTGTAGCAGATGTGCAGCAATGGAATTATGTGTCTGCTAAGCGTTTGTTCAGTTTTACGCTTCATTTTTGAGTGGCGGCCGACGTGCCATTTATGTAACCTCCTGCTGGAATATTGTCGCATCTGTTCGCGGCCGAAGCTTTTTGATGATGGCATATTTTGTTGGTCTAAGGCACTGATTTTGGTCAAGTGGCACGTCCTTGTCTATCAGTTTAGTCATAATCATCATTATAAATCTGGTCTTTTCCTGAAACTAGGTTTTGTGCGTGATATTGGCACCAGTTCAGGTTCGACAACGGCGTCCACATAGCTGTTCTTGGAAATCACCTAATACGTATTGAGGTTGGCTGTGGATTCTTAACTGTAATCCTTTGGGTTGTATGTAACCTTATGTGTTTGTTATCGTGTCCTGATATACTATATATTTTCAGCTTTTTTAATCTTACCTACTGAAGAAGTAGTAAATTTCATGGATCTACATACAGTCGCAAATTTCCACCATTTTCAAGTTTGTTCAACAATTTCAACTCAACTTTCAAACACTTTCTACTGCATTTTCTTCCATTGCCATTTCTAGTTTTACTCCTTTTCTTCCCTTGGCAGTCTTGGTGCTCTTTTGGAGCCACGAAAAAGGCAAAAATTATAAAGCAGTCTTAAATAGATATTATTGGGGAAAATAATTCACTGCGTAACGGTAAAGTTTTGGTAATAATTTCATATGACAATGGAGCACGTGTTTGCACTTTGCAGTGTTGGGAAGGATTTTTCTATCACGAGTTTCAACGTGCAAATGCCGTCACGACACACTATTGAATACATGGTTACATTCCACACATTTCGAGCGGATGGCGAATGTTTTTTTCCTATTGAAATTGCTTCGAATAAAGTTGAAAAGCACTTCGAATATAGCACTATGGGAGATATGCTTGAACATATATTACTGAGCTGTTAACGTTAGTTAGTTATTTTCATTTCATTTTAAGTCGTTGGAATCTATTACAGTCACCATAACGGAAATGGATTGGGTTGTTCTAGAAATGAATGAGAAAGTACAATCAAGTTTGATAATGTTGCACAGCATACAGACGATTTGTTTGGTAAAAAAATTAATACGAGCTTTCTATTGCCTCTCAGCTGTTGCGTCTTTGTTAAACTTTGTTGCTAGTTTTCTGTTCAGTTGGGCTAATTTCTTTGTATTCGTGTTAGTGACTTTTATTTTGTGCGTATGAATTTAGAGATTTAGCCTTTTCTATCGATTTCCGTTGCGGTGGCTGCAGTAGCAGGATGAACTCATTCCCTGTATCAGAGATAGAAGGAATATCAGTGTAAGTATGTAAGAGTGTGATCATATGCAGACCAGGAAAAACTACCACCGATGCTGCTGGACCTACTGGATGATGCTGGCGTGAGTGATATGTTTCACTGTGGGTGTCTGGTGGCCGAGCTGCGAGACTACCGACGGTGCGGCAGTGATCCTCCCTCCCTTGCTTCAGCTCTTAACTCCTCCTCCAGTGGCCCTCACTATGACAAGCGACATGTTCTTCTCAGACCCTCCATGCAGGTTTGCAACTCGTACCTACTCTTAAGTGAATACAATGGGCCTCACACGAAGTTGTAGGGGACCATGCTGGGTTCCAATGTCATTGCGTGTATGTGGTCGTGCTTATTACTCAGGTTTTCATTATTGGTACTTTTTATGCTTTCATCAGGTGACCAGTGATGCTTGTTACCCGATACTTCTATGAGTAATTGGCATAGCCGCCGGATGACCGTGGTTAGATTACTAGGAATGTGACATTGTTTATTGTGTAGTGACTTCACTGCACATTGGGTTGTGAAGCTGAGTATAATCGGTAAAAATTCAAGTATTGTATGATACAAGGGATGTGCAAGTGAAGTACTGTGTCAGATAACGTTGATGGTTTCAGAGAAGTTTAGAAGACTAAGATTTAA
>VCRD01007443.1:0-10415 GCA_006783055.1 Trinorchestia longiramus
CAGCACTGCGCACCACTTGCAGCACTGCGCACCACTTGCAGCACTGCGCACCACTTGCAGCACTGCGCACCACTTGCAGCATTGCGCACCACCTGCAGCACTGCCTGTTGATTAGGTTTCTTACAATTTTGTATAGCTTGTTCAAGTAATATCATCTGTGTTTGGTGCAATAATCACTTTTAAAGTTTAACCGCCCTACCAAAATCCAGATCCAGAACTCTTTAGCTGCCGAATATTATTTTTTGTTCAAATAGAAGTTTTCTAGTGCTGGAACTTGGTTTATTTTTAAAAAAGCTTCTGAAAAAACATAAAAAGTCTCAAATAATTGGGTAAGATGCTAGGTCTAGAAATATTTTGGGATTGATTGTTCTGTTAGTATTTTGCAACGAGATATATTAGCCCAACTTTCTGTGGGACATATTATCCCCACTTTCTGTGGGACATATTAGCCCAACTTTCTGTGGGACATATTAGCCCAACTTTCTGTGGGACATATTAGCCCAACTTTCTGTGGGACATATTAGCCCAACTTTCTGTGGGACATATTAGCCCAACTTTCTGTGGGACATATTATCCCAACTTTCTGTGGGACATATTTTCCCAACTTTCTGTGGGACATATTATCCCAACTTTCTGTGGGACATATTATCCCAACTTTCTGTGGGACATATTATCCCAACTTTCTGTGGGACATATTTTCCCAACTTTCTGTGGGACATATTTTCCCAACTTTCTGTGGGACATATTTTCCCAACTTTCTGTGGGACATATTTTCCCAACTTTCTGTGGGATATATTTTTCCAACTTTCTTTAAGACATGTTTTCCCCAACTTTCTTTAAGACATGTTTTCCCCAACTTTCTGTGGAACTTTTTGTGGGACATAGTATCCTAACTTTCTATGGGAGATATCCAAACTTTCTGTTGGACATACTATCCTAACGGCAGCTTAATAGTTAAAATACTAACCTTATAGCTTTTCAAGAAAATTACTGGACTTTACAGGCTCAGGAAAATGCTCCTATACTTTTTGACTTCGTCCATGACTGTCTGCTTGACAATGGCTGCTTATGCTACGAAAATATTCTTGCTGACGAGTTTGTTATCTACAAAATTATCCCATAGTTTATGCTACATTAGCAATACTTCGAATTATGATTCCAGTTTCGAAGCGGTTTTTCCAGAAACTTGAGGTATGACCTTCTAATGTAATCAATATTGAATAATGAAGTTTATAATGTAATCAAGATCGAATTATGGAGTTTATTTTATAGTCACGTTCAAATAGGGAAATTTCTAGTATAATTTAAGCTCAACTATGCAGTTTTCTAATTAAATAAAGAGAATTATTTAGCCTGAATTAGACTCGGAACTTCATTATTAAAAACCAAGTTTTTAATCGAATCAAGTTCAAGTAATTATATTTATAAGATTTGGGGTTGCATTAATGTATACACCACATGCATTTTCAGTGGGATCAAAGTACGATTGTCGTGTTGTAGTGTGTCGAGACGTCCCTATGACGTTGGCCGCGATTCCAAAATTAGTCCGTACGAATAACACAGAACGTGTACATATCTGGCGCACATCGTGGCCAAAGTGCTATAGCGTAACTAATGTTGGGCTGCGCGGTGGAGAGCTGATGAAGGCACCCAATTCAGGTTGCTCGTGCTGCATGCAACTTGTATTCTTCATGGAGGTTTATTAGTAAATACTTCGGAATGGCTTCGAGGCCTAGATTATGTGTAAGGGTTTATTAAATAATGTTATTGATTGTCTAATAGATATGCATATGAAAATTTAATTAGTGCTTAAGTTTTAACTTCATATAGGACATTTGAAATCTGAATCAAAATAGTGCTTTTAAGTTTTAACTTCATAAGGCATTTGAAATCTGAACCAAATAGTGCTTCACGTTTTAGAAGCATTTAAAATGTAATGGTAGGGTTAGTAGTGTTACTGACTAATCCAGTATGTAATAATTAACTGTTCTACGAATGCATGTTGCTTCAGTCTCCTAGAGCACCAGAATGTCATGTTCTTTCTCCTGCGCCATAAGGCGCGTGCGTTACATGACCAATGAGCTTTATTCAATTTTCTTTATTATGGATCATTATTTTCCTTAAATATCAGATTTATTCTGGACTGTAGTTGTTCTGTAAAGTCTCATATAATACTTTGGTTGCAGCAGCGACACATCCAGAGGCTTCTCTGTGCCCTGACTGACTGATCGATCTGGGGGCGGAATTCGACTTTTTTTACGTGTCATGTTTTCCATTCTAATGACTTTATGGTGGAAGATTTTATGGTGGGGATAACCCTAAAAAAAAGGCAAACACAGGCGACAGCTATGCAACGTATATTTGTATTGTCTATGTAGTGTTAACTCGATTATCTTCGTCATTCTTGCCCAAGTTTTGAAATTGAGTATTTGAATGCTTGAGTGTTTGAGCGTTGAGACTTGCATCAGTAAAACTGGGGCACTTCTGAGTGGTAAGGGGTCAGCATGTAGAGGCAAGTGTGAGTGGATCTGAGGACGAAAACGCGTCGCTGGTTTAAAAAGTCGCGTACGGACGCAGCGGTTGTGGAGATGGAAGTCCATCGCTAGTTCCGTGGTGATCGTATGTGGTGAGAGGATCCTGCCAATAGGAGGCCATAAGGTAGCTGTATCATCTGTTTATCTGCTGTATATCTGATACCATAATGCTGCTGCAGTGCCTTATGAATCCTAATGATTTTGCTCTGAAAGGATTTAGATGCGTTTAATGGACTATTTAGTGTAGCGAGCTAGTAATACATCTCTATCGCTTACTAACGTTGAGGTTTCACGAATCAAAATATGTGTTTAAGCCCCGAGCGAAACTGTTAATCTTTCATGGTCGGAGTATTGTGGCTCGACCACGATTAATTTTTTTCCTTTCCTCAGGTTGTTTAAGTGCACAAAATCTTAGTACTCACATGCTGTAACCAGCTAGCTAGAAAGCTCACCACATCCTTCCAGGTTCATGTGAAGCATAGCTCAGAGTTCTACCAAAACGTAAGAATTTCAAAATCTTATGTTAGTCTAGAAACCTGAAGATTTACAGCACACGCGTTTTAGTAAGCATAGATTTAGCGTTCTAAATCTAGCCATCTACTTCAACATGCTGGGCTGCATACTTCGTTATCTTGTTCTAGTCTACAAACCCTGAGAGTTTCACAGCATGCGCGTCTTAGTGAGCATAGATTAAGCGTTCTAAATCTGGCATATCTGCTTCAACGTGGCTGTCTCTAGCATGCCTGACTTGTCTACCTGATGGCATGTGGTCAGCATTAAGATGGTCTGTTCAACTGTTTGTTGGAGAGCAGTTCTCTAAAATGTAACCTTGAACATTTATAGACATGAAAACATGTGCATATGAGGCGCTTGTAATATGCGACTAGAATGATTAATAGTTCATGTGTGACAAAATAAACATATTTATCGCTACACGGTCAATATTCTGCGCACGATAACAGTATCATTTAGCAGTTTGCTGGGAGTAATTACTTTGCTGAAATCATGAGGAAGTGGTTTCATGAGAGAAGGAATTGACACTCCATTCCTTGAGATTCGGCTCCGTTTTACTAAATTACGATACAAAAGTTGAACTACTCGCTTGTAGAACTTAATGCTCATAGATGATAAATAGACCTGCTTCCCTTTGACATGAGACTAGCTTTCGTGAGTCTACACTGAACTCTTTAAGGACCAAGTTATTTCTTGATAATAAAACATCACGTGAATTATAACTAACACAACATGCGTGAAATATTCGTTTTTGAATAAAAGATTTAAAATGTAAACCAAAATGAAATCTTCCTAATTTGCTTCAGGAACGACAGTCGTGAATATGGAGTTATATTAACGTACTTACACCTCCTGCCACTCAGATATCAGCCGCTCTGCTCATCGTTAATAACTGTGTATGACTTGTGAGCATTGATCTTAACACTGGTTGTTGGGAACAGTGGGTGTACTATTAAAAGACTCGTGCTGCAGCCATGCGAGTACGCGTGTGTAATTTCTTCGTGCATGTGCCTCTTTATCCCTGAGGCTTCTGTGGCGCCAATTTTCTCAGAGCAAGTGCAGGCTTGCTTGGTACCAAGGCTTAATTTACTCTAATTTTAGACTCTTGGTTACATTCGGTTAACACGTAATTTTTGTGTGTCGTAGATTTTGTAGTTATGACGTGTTTAGCGTTTTGGTGACACTCGTGTCATAACCGTCGTAGTTGGCTATGGATGAATAGAAATATCGCGGCTATTCGATGTCCGGCAGCTTTTATTTTCTTATTGAATATCTGCGTGAACACTCACTGACAGGGCATATAACCTTATATTTTTATGTCTGTCACTGACGTGTCTCATGCCTTAATGTAGCATTGACTGGGGACGTTGGTAATATAGCACCTACTAAAACAGTTTGCGAGACTCAACTTTTGCTCCTAGAAACCACTCTGTGGTTTCAAATGGGCGTAAATTTGATTGAAAATAGAAAAGAAGATTTGCATCCTCTTCAGGTAAGTAATTTAGTCTATAATGCTTGTTAAAACTTCGAGTGAAATGTGTTGAAACCTGTTGACATAAATAACGTAGTCCGCATAAATAACGTAGTTTGCATACAATGAACTGTTAAGAGAATTCGGACAAGCTACCGGCCTCGATCATTGGTGAGGCAGATGACTGGGTGAGGCAGATGACTGGGTGAGGCAGATGACTGGGTGAGGCAGATGACTGGGTGAGGCAGATCAGTCGGGTGTAGGAATAGCTTCATAAAGACGTTAGTATACGCAGCTCCTAGCGCCTCCGTTTGCTCACTACTACATAACTCGGAGCTATGGGCATATTTGGACTTCAGAAAAGGTGTAACTTTGATAATCTGTAAATTATTTGAACAGAAATTTTATGAAATGACCATCTGTCCCTGAAATGAAAGCTTTAGCGTCGCTTAGGTTTGTTTTCATAATATACAAAGTAACTGAACACGTTTTAGTGAACAAATATCATAAAGAGTTCGGAAAGTCACCGTGCATATCAGTAACATCTGCATTCAGTCTGTTCTAAACCAGCAGCTAATAGCGAGGCTTGAAAACAAACAAACACCGAAGCCTGTATTGATAGAGAAAAAGGGGTGGCTTTCAACATTATCCTTAATAAAATAACTTTGAAATTGGAAATAGTGGTGTATTTACCTTCTGTATTCTATGCTGAAATGTGTATGCTAAAAAAATATACGCATGCAGTTATCTTTCGAACGTCCTGCAGGTGCGTGTGTATTGTATTATACATATAATACATATCACCCAGTGGAAGATTCGTCGTCGTCGTCGTGCGTGAGGGTTGCGGTCTGCTAGAGCGACTCACTTGATGTGTCCTTGTGATCTCCATTAACCTAACTGCTAAAAAACTGGTCAAGTAAACAACTCGTCAACTAAACAATCAATCGAATAATTAACTGATCAAATAAATAGCTGGTTTAATAAATAATTTGAGAAATAAACAATTAATGAAATAATCAACTGATCAAATCGACAACTTGTTCAATAAACAATTTGAAGTAAACAATCGGTCAAGTAAACAAATTGCCAAACAAACAATTAATCAAACAATCAAATAATAATCATATCAACAGTTTGTTCAATAACTAGTTTATCAAATAAACTACTGGTTAAATAAACTAGTCAAATAAACAACTTTGTCAAATAAACAACAAATAAAGGAAACTTGTGTTGGTTAGTGAACGATAACTTTCAGTCCTGTCAAAAACTGAGTTAAGTTTTTGGAAATGGACATTATCCCTTTGTTTGCGATAGTACGCCGTCTACAAAAATGAAAAAAACTTCAAATACCATGCTAATTGGTTTATACATTTGGTCACAAGCTACTGCAATGGGTTTCAATCTCTGGAAAAATACAATACTCACTACGGACGCGAAGCATCTGCACTCAATGTGTTCAAACTTGCCTGTGGTGGTTAAACTCTAAATATAAGAATATTAAGAATAATAAATGACGATAATGACATTAGTAGTAATATCGTGAACATTTTGCTATTCGTGTTTTGAGATAATGTTCTTTAGAGAATTTGGTTCCTTGTTCTTGGAAGTGTTGAAATATTTTGTTGAAATTATTTTATTGATAATCATTCTTTATTCTTCCCACGATTGCGTACTGCTTCCTGTTGACAGCTGCTGACGAGTGCGTTGCAGCAGACTAATATCAGCAAGGTGGGCAGTTGACTATGATGGTCAATATTGGCTTCTGTTTTGAGACTCCTTAGTTGAACAAATATTTCATTCGTATTTAAAGATTGATAATTTCGTGCAAAACGCCATTATTTTGGATACAATTTTATAAACCAAAAGTCATTCATTTTATTTTTATCATAAGTTCATTTGGGGTTTGTTTAAAGCTTAATAAACACCGTGTGTTGCCCTCGCATCCCCACGTACTTGGTGCTCTCATGTCTTGGGAGGATCTAATTTGATCGTAAATTAGAGCTCGAAGCTTCTATTTCTTTAGACATTGACAGCGGAACGGGCGTAACCATGCGACTTCTTTCTTGCAGTAGGCCACCCTATCTCTCTGCAATTGGTGGTGATCCTCTAACCATTAAATAGTTTCCCCCCAGTAAATTAGAGCACAATTCTGCCTGACCCTACAGTGCCCGTATTTCTCCTAGTTGCTTTGGAAGCAATTGGCATTGCGGAGCTTAAGTCTCGGCCATACATTTCCTCGGCGTTCTCTTGATAACAATTAGTTTGCTGTCAGTGTTTGTTCTTATGGTTTGTTTTCCTATAACCGTTCGTCTGTGCTTCTTTTTATCGTCTTAGTTAGTTCTGTGAGTGTGTTGGGAGGCCATAATTGAGGATGTGGAGCACAAGCCCTGGTGATGTATGGTCGGGACTCTGACCTCCGGCCACGTCTGATAACAACTTCGCTGTTGAGCTTTCGAGGGCTCGCGAAGCTGCTGAAAGATGAACACCAATTCGTGTGTTCCTG
Source organism: Trinorchestia longiramus (assembly GCA_006783055.1). Taxonomy (NCBI): domain Eukaryota; kingdom Metazoa; phylum Arthropoda; class Malacostraca; order Amphipoda; family Talitridae; genus Trinorchestia; species Trinorchestia longiramus. The sequence goes on from VCRD01007443.1 coordinate 7,022, forward strand.
GACTTCTAATTCGTGTTTTCGAGGCCTTGGACACTAAATCGTGTTTCCCGTGAATTCTATTTCTTGTTTTTAGATTTATTTTGTGGTTATGGTTATGAACTCGGGTGAAGTGTTCTTGAAGTTAATGTAAGAAACTTATAACTCTTATTTTACGAGAGGAAATTTGTCGAATTCGTCATCAACTCTCTTTTGCTGTACCGTCGTACTAGTTACAATCTCCTCCACTGTACCGTCGTACTAGTTACAATCTCCTCCACTGTACCGTCGTACTAGTTACAATCTCCTCCACTGTACCGTCGTACTAGTTACAATTTTCAAGCTGGTTGTAACTCTTACGTCTTTATGTTTTTTTTGCTATCACAAACTCTTGTGCGGTATTCACTATTATCAGTATTACTTGCTGTATTGATAATGGTATTATCACATGGTAGTACATACTACATGTATGTTGTGTACACAGTTCATGTGTCATTGTGATGAGCTCCAAACAAGATAATGGAACACTTCAATCATGTATTTTCAGCCATTGTGAGCTTAGTGAATAATCCACAAATTTTGCTTCTTTTTTCTAGTATTCCAGCCACCTATTTTTAACATTGTCTTCTTTCCTCTTTCGATGGCCTTCGAAGAAATTGTTTTTCACGTTCTATGCGTGAACTCCTGATAATTGTTAAACAATTCAGATATATAATAAGGGGACAATTCAGATAGTTCAGATATACACTGTAAATTCAGATACATCGTTTAGTGTACTCAAAAAAATATGCAAGATTATTTTATTATGTTTCTGTTTTCGTACGTCTTCATGATCTAAATTGTTTCTCCAGCGTATGGATGAGATGCGTTTAATCGTCGTTTGGCAGTCATGGGCAGTTTCCAGATTGGCATTTTCCTTGAAAAAACTCTCAAATCTGGCCTTGTTTTGAAAGCATTTGTCTTTGGGATCTTACGTTTGGCCGTTTTTTTATTTTTTGGCCATTTTTAGGTAAAAACGAACGAAAAACTAGCTGTCAAGACTAATGGCGGGAAGAAAAAATAAGATATTTCTGATGTTTCTTGCATGGAACGATATTATGTATAAACAATACATATAACATTCATTCCTATCAATCGTGGTTAAATCTTAATTGTAACGGCTGGTAATGGGGAGCTCTAGTCGCTAAAAGAAATTCTATGAAACCGGAAGGCAGACTACAGACCCGTAAAAGGCGTGACAGTGTCGTGTCACCTTCAAGTACCCCGACCGTTTCTTGTTAAAGGAAGAGTGGCTGTAGGGAAACGAATAATGAGATGAAAAATGTGATACGTATCTAGGCAGATCAGAAATGCTAACCTCTGCACTAAACGAAGCTATTATCAATTCTGAATCCATTGCGGAGACTTAATCGATTGCGAAATTGTGATAAATTGTAGAATTTTAATCAATTGAGGAAATTTAATCAATTGCGGGATTTCAGTTAATTGCGGGATTTCAATCAATTGCGGGAATTTAATCAATTGTTGGAATTTGATCAATTGTTGGAATTTATTCAATTGCGGGAATGTAATCAATTGTTGGAATTTAATCAATTGCAGGAATTTGATCAATTGCGGGAATTTAATGAATTGCGGGAATTTAATGAATTGCGGGAATTTAATTAATTGCTGAGATTTAATCAATTGTTGGAATTTGATCAATTGCAGAATTTAAATATTGGGCTTCTAAACCGCGTAATGCACACTTCGTGTTAACTGCTGCACAACTGTGGATTTTCCTGAACAGTCACTGGCATTTAATCACTACTTCATTATGACTGCCTGACTTACTACTCACATTGTAAAAGCAGTTGATTCTCGGCTTGACAAGTGGTGGAAGGCGCGTGTGAAGCAATAGGTTTCCAGGGCAGGTCGACGTGTGTTTAGTATGTCATGGTGTTGTCTCCCATCGCTGTAGACCTGATACGAACTTCCAAAATGAACTTCTTCCAAGCAGCAAATAACAGGCGGTTGTGTTACGGTTCCTTCCTTCCTGCTTCCTCTTTCCCAAGACTCTGTTTTAGAGGAACCCGGATCCCAAAGTTGTTTGCTTCTTCCTCAGTCTGGTTAAGAGAAAACTGCAAGAGGCTTTTTGAGACGTAGTGGTATTAGAGAAGTTACTGACGGCATTCAACATTTACATCGTAAATCAAATGCCAGCAATTAATGCAACCATTAAATAGGTGAAGTACCCATTTGCATGATTTCCCTAACGAAAACACGTTATTAATATTTATAACACTTTCTGCTTCGACACATTTACACATCAGTTCATAGACATTATAAAAAACTATATTTTTATTTCAGTAGAATTTATTTTGAAATTAAATCCAGATACGTTGGGAATGAAACATGTTTGCTCCTGAAAGGGTACAAATTCAATTGGACTCCCGCTTCGTTTGCTCTCTGTTACATCACTCTTCCATTCAGGCAAAATATTTACAGATGTTCCTCGGTATCTTCAATGGAAAATTTATCTATATATACGTATTGACGTATTCCATGATATGAAAGGAATAAGAAAACGTGGAGAAAAATAGATCAATTGGTATGAACAAAATAGGTCTCGTACGGCTTAACTAGAATAAAACGCGGCTCACTCAGTACGCACGGTAGTGGTTACGTTGCATGTCACATGCTGTGTCACATGCTGTGTCACATGCTGTGTCACATGTTGCGTCACATGTTGCGTCACATGCTGTCGGTAGTTCAACTCCAGCAATGTTAGTGGTCACTAAAGTGCATCGTTGATCAATGATTTATTCAAATTTCATGGTTTTTGAGACCGTGTGGCAACCCATTGATAATACTGAAGTGGAAATTAACCTATAACTCTGATAGAAAGTACAAAAAAGGGTGAGGGATAAACGTACACATGGTTGAAGCGTGCACCTAAGAATGATGACGCGTTTTGCAAAATTTGGGATTGTACAAGAATAAATTTTTTTTTGTAATTTTTGTACAGCATGAAGCTTTAGCTAAGCATAAAGCTGCCGCTGTTGCCTCCTGGCAAGGCTATCTTTCATTATATATGAGAGAAAAATCACTAAAAGTAGAAGAAAGCTGCAAGAAAACTGAAATGAAATGGGTTGTCAGGTGAGACATTTTTTTGTTTATTAAATTAAAATAATTTTAAACAGGATTTCGTATAGTATATACAAAAAATGAATATTTGGTATGTTTTTGCCTTTTTTCAGTTTTAATTCGCTCCAAATACCACTCAACATCTGGCAATCTCGATCACGGGTTTCATGTTGTACACGTACTCGTGCATACTCATCAGGATGTGTCATTGGTGCCCTCATACCAGTACTGTGTCCACTGTTTGGTTCCTCCTATGGAGGTCTGTCCTCTCATGCAGGTCTGTCCTCTCATGCAG
>VCRD01007443.1:10584-21387 GCA_006783055.1 Trinorchestia longiramus
CCTTTCATGCAGGTCGGTCCGTGCAGGAATAAAGAAAGCGAGAACCGACGGTCCAGCAGTTGTTTGCTAAACAATTAGCTGAGACGGGCTGCTCATCGAACTGTCGTGCTCTGAAGCGGCTGTTGCCACCTCTGCGCCGTCCGATATCCGGGCTTCTGTCTCCAATTTCTATGTGACCGTCGCGGCGTACGACAGTTTGGGTTTCAGTCGTAAACATTGACGACACTGCAATGGTTTGCATCTATCGTGTGAGAGACCATAATAGGTATAGGTATCTATAAATTTTTTAAACGATCAGATGAAGAAGGAAAGATTGCGGGAAAGTTTAAATTTAACTATGCACTAATCGTAGATAATTGGATCCCTAAAATGGCCCGTCACGGGTCAAATGGAATCGAAGCTATCAAGCGTCAAATCAATACAGTCAGAGAGAGAGTTCAGAAACTGAAAACTTAATAAGAAGTCTAGCATCAATTCCAATTGTCTGTCGTTTCTCAATTACAGTTTTGATTCTCCCGAAACTTTCACAAAACAAACGTATATTTACATAAATGTATGTGTACTTGTATGTACTGTTACTCCTCTGCGTGTGCAGGGTATATATTGTTATCCTTATTTTATAAGTCAAGGATTGAACGATGAGATTATAGCATAAGTTCAACTATATGGTGTGACACAAAGTAAAATTTAACCTAAATTCTCTTATTATATGTACATTGTTATCTGAAATCCAAACCTAAAAGATACTAGGTTTCCCCGTTATAAAAGTAGTTTGATTCATCCACATATATAATAGACAGTGCATCTCCATCTCTCTATCTGTGTGTGTCTGTCCCATTATTTCCTATCTATTTCTGAAGAAAAATTATTGAACTGAAATCGGAACTGGTATACATGTATTATAAGCATTGTATTGTGAATGCTAAAGGCGCCGGATCACTATAAAATACTCAATTTTTTTGTTATTAACTTTCTTCTCTTACACGGCCATGTTATCGGTAGATACGATACAGAATGAAAGTTTTGTATATATTCATGAAACAGATTCTGATAGTACCACGGGTAAAACTGAAAAATGTATTTTATTTCATAAATATTTAGTTTTATCACTTTTAAGCCAAGGAATTTCAACGGGTATTATCTGGGCCATGTTATCGGTAGATAAGGTACAGATAGGAAGTTTTGTACATAGTAATGAAAATTATTCATTTAAAACACAATGATTCGTCGTAAACCTTTAATGTATTCATCTTTATAATAATTTCAAATTAGTCAAATTTTAATCGTGGAATTTTCACAGGAACTGTCTAGTTACTAGACAGTTACTAGACGTTAATCTGGTTACTAGACTTGACGTTTCTTTAAATACTAGACTCTAGTATTTAAAGCAACGCCAGTCATGAATGAATGCGTGTAGAATACGTTTCTACTCTGGGTTTCTACACAGATATGACAAACTTTAGCAATATATGCCTCAGTATGAAACTTTTGTGAAGTTGGAGGTTGGCGTGCGTCTCCAGCACTGCAAAACTTTTCCAACATTGATGGGCACCGAAATTTTACAGTTTATTTTCATTAAGTTGGAGAGGCGAGGCAATGTTGCAATTCCGATGTCACCCACTTGAGGTAGTGCGCACTCACGCTGCCGGGTACAAAAGCTGGGTCATCGATTCTGGCTGCAGGCATCAAAGTCCGTAATTATATTTGTTTTATGCATATGGCTGAATGATGAAAACACAACTTCGAGCCATCGTGTTGGATACAGTACACATAATCCAGTACTGAGTTACAGACAGAAATACGGTAATGTGAACGATGATTATCATGCTAAATATAGCTGTTGCCGATTACCAGGGTGCAGTTATACGCTTCTAAAGCGTGTTATTGGTTATCCCATTGAGCACAAATTTCATCGGTGTTATGACCGCCTGAATACAACGCTAATTGAGCTATCGATGATAAACATGGATGTCCTAGTCCGATCACCTCTTATTATCATAAAACTTGTAAATAAATTTTAACTCTGTGTTGGACGCAGAAAACCTCAAGAGGGCGGAGCATGTGCATGAGCTGGCCATATTTTACTCGTACACTATTCGATATATGATTGATTTGATATATCGACCACACAGTCTCATATAGGGTTTACTTCTGCGTCAGAACATCTTTTACTAATCACATTTCTAGTTTAGAAATAAAAAACTCGAATAAATTCTAAGTTACTACACTCGAGGGTTGCTACAGCTACCCTCGAGACTCGCATAGATTTCCTTTATTTTCGGTGACGTATTTTACCATGAAATGTTTGTCTCGACGAAAGGGCGAATAAGCTAAAACTACGCTCGGAAGCCGTCTTTTTTTGTAAACGTTCTGCTGCGTTAGTGATGCTGTCAAGAAATCTTTACCGATGTTCTTTATTTTTGACTGCTTTTGTGGTGGCTGAACGTTAGCTTCATTTGAATTAATTAGACGCTCGTTCCCATTGTCCAGTGCGCTATTTCCGCTCCGTAGTTTTACGTCTAGACTAGGGACCAAATTGCCACCGTAGGTGGTGGTATATATTCTTCTGATGCAGTCCAGTCGCTTCGGTAGGCATCAACCTTTATACTCGAAGTTTTACTTGCTTAATAATTAACCTTGGTTGGAGGAAAAGTTCTTCCCTTCATAGTGTGAAAGATACTGGTTTATAAATATTAATAGTGTTTTGAATTGATCTATAACTCGTCTAGAAGGGTAAATAATGTTCATAGACCTTGATAGTCGAAAACTTCTAGGCAAAAGAATCATAACATTTGCAAGCATTTCCTCTGTGGTGCAATAAGAATCCTGGTCATCATGACAGAAAAATAATGATGGATCTGGCTAAAGTAAATTCTAAAATTATCGTAAAATGTGGTTAATTACGTACTCGACTTTACTGACCACCATGCAGATGTATGTACACTTGTGAACTTAAGCATCTCACTCACTGTTGAAAACTATGTTTTGAACATTTTTATCGGATATTCAGGGAAAAAATACGTTGTTTTTCGTCAATAGAAACGCTTGCACGTCATAGTGAGTAAACAATATGGTCTGTGTGTGAAGTGGTACTATCATTTTCTGGGATTAAGACATCGAAAAAAAATCCTAAAGCTGTAACCGGCTGTCGTGAGTCTAACCGTGGAAATGGCTTCTCGTAACTTTTGCTGCTATAACTAATAAAGTATAAAATTAAGCCGTAATTATTCGACCAAGTATCGTTTGTACTGCTCGAGAAGAAGATATTTTAACCATTGAGACGCTAAATGAATGCTGAATGCAGAGTTGCTACCTCGTAACTTCATATAAAGTTACTTGTATTAGTGCCGCACGTACACTTGACTGCGTGATCAAATTATTTACAACTTTTTGTTATTTCTGCTTTTGGTCTCTAGTATTTTTTGTGAAGAATAGTGTTGAAAAGAACTAACTTGCCTTAATATATTACTTTCAACACAGGAAACGCTTGAAAATAACGACGATGCTTATGTCAATTGCAGGGCTCACGTGATTTTCTTAAAGCATTCATTTACAAACAGTACGTGCCGAAGAAGCGTTCTGCTTGATGGTTTTATAGTAATAATTTTAAAGCTTCCATTGAAAATAAAAACATGATTGTATTCAGATCCCTACTTTGTGCATGATATTCGTACGACCAACTAAAACTTCTAATAGTTTTGCAGAAGTTTTGCCCTAATTATTAGCTATTATTTTACTCATCACTCATTACCCCTCTTTCAGTTGCCATGTGTACTCTGCAACATTTGCAGTTTCCTAGGTCCACCATTGTGTTCACTGCTCGGTTCTGTCTGAATGGTCAGTCATTTTATGGAGTAAAAGTTAAATCGCAGCGTGTGCACTGCATGTAAAAGTGCCGTACATGTATGTGTAGTATGAGTAAGAGAGCCCTTGAAGTGTCTCTTACGATCTCTGACTAGGAGATTTGTGACAAGAATCCTACCTATATTTCAGGGAAAGATAGGATTCACTTATATTTCCTGAAGGATATGCTCATCATGTTTTTCCTAGTTAAGGCCCGTAGCACTACGTTCCTAAACGATAATTTTAGCTCTTTACTAGAGATTATCTACATAAAAATCTTTTGTAGATTTTATTTCCTGTGTCAGTTTGGCCTTTATTCATCTGCCCCTTATTCTTTTCTGACAGTTTACTGAAGAGTCAGAGGTTGCTCGAGTCATCACTTTTCTCAGTGTCTGTCTCTCTAGTTCTTAGAATTCTCGATTGGTCCAAGAATAGAATGAGGCTATAGGAACGAACCTTCTGGCCCATTCTTGGGTCGGATAATTACTTCGATAATTATTCGGTTGTTTACCCAAGTCCCATGCCGTATTTCTAGCCGCGTCAACCATGTCGGCAGCGGGATTCGAACCCGGGTCTTTCCGCTCGCAAGCAGGTTCGCTCACCAGTCGACCAAGCTGGTGATACGTCCAAACGATGCTTCGGACGAATGCTTTCCTGTCCCTCGGTTCAATTCATAATATACCTCCCAAATAATGTTCGAATGATGAACCATAAAACAATATTATTAATGATAACACCATCTTTTACAATTCTGCATAAAACACGTCGCTTCGACCGGCCTGAGCTGCATTTCTCTTGAATATGCGGGCTATTACACGCACGTGCCACGCTGCCGCTCGTTGGTCGACAGTTTTCACAAAATTTCAAATTAATGAAGAGCTTCCCTTCATTGACTGGAGGCGCTAAATTTGCGATAAACCACGCGTCTGGTGCTTTAATTTCTGCTGTTCGTTCCTTATTCCTTGCATATTCAAATTACTTATCTACTCGTAGACTGTGCGCTTCGCTGAGTTTGTTAGTTTGGAGAAAGTTTCAATCCTGAAAATTTAGAATATTTGAGTCATCGAAATGCACATGTAATGTTTATGTTTTTTCTTATTTTGAAGTGAAATTTAATCAGTAAGTAGGTTTTAATTCTCTGTATTTTTAAATGAAAGGACTTTAACTTGGTGCATAGGATTTTGTATTAGGCATCAATTTCTGGGCTCATTATGCATGAAACTCGATTCAAATAACATCGTTCCATAGGCAGGTTGTCTTCGTAAACACGCTAATGAGGAAAAAATATTTCCTAATATTTCCAATGAGTTACATTAGGTAGAGATACACTGTGATACATTACTGTTGTATGTTTTGAATCGGGGTGTTTTATGCTTCTCTTCTATGATATTGTGCCAATGAAAACTAAAAGAACAAAAACTTTTTTAATGCTGAGCTTAAAAAAAGGATATTCCTTAATTTTTATACAAGACAGTATTCTGAGTGTTTCTTTGTTCTTCGCCCAGTGAACAATGAAGTTGTACATATATCACATGCATAAAATTTCTCTCAAGTTCACAAAAATTTCTTCTTAAAAGTACTGTAACCGTAGCACTTTACACATGTCCGTAGTTTCTGATTATGTTGAAAAAGGAAGTCGGCTGTTCAGAAAAGTAATCGATTGTCTGAAAACTATGTTATTTGTCTGTAAAGGTTGTTTATTATCTGGAAATGTCAATTGTATGGAAACTTTCACTGTCGAGAATGGGTGTCGACTGACTAGGAAGATTGTCGATTGTCTAAAAAGGATGTCGATCGCATGTGAAGGTTGTTGATTGTGTATGTAGTTTTATACTGAATCTAGAAAAATGGCCGATTGTGTAGACATTTTTGATGAATGCTCTCCCGTGGATTTGATTGAGCCCCACGCCTATTTTATTTCGACTTAGCAGCATTTTTGCTCATGGAAATATGTTTGTCTTGTACGTTTTTAAGATGAGCTTGGTTTTCAGTCTTGGAACTTTTTTGACCGATTATTGATGTTGATTAATTTTGAAGTTAATGAAATATTTTTGGTGGATGTAAGTACTTATATTCCGTGAATGATGGTTTGAAATGTGGCGTTCAATATTGAGTTATCGGTATTGTGTGATGACTCATTCCTGTGTACCCTTTTTCGATTGATATAAATATGCGCCAATTATTATTAATGTTTTCTAGAACAAGATACGTGCTAGACCACCTTGGGGATGAACAAAACAAAATCAGTTGACATTAGTGATAGAAAATTAGCGTTATTTTTGTTTTCGTGAAGAAAAATCCCTTCTGAAGTTTTATTTCAGTTTTACAAAAATTCAGAGTTCACGGAAAAAGTTGCTTCAATTTTCGCAACTTCAGTATGGCTTTTTAATAAAATGAACAGAATTGTTTTTAAATATTTTTTCCTTACATGAAATTCAGTTCCCTTTAAAATCCTAACAAGACATAGAATAAAGCTCGTTACGAGCAGTTCTTTCAGAGGTTTGTGTTGTACATAACCTCAGGAGCAAAAGTCTCAGCTGGTCCGACGGTACTTCACAAACACAGAATTTTCAATGGAGTTACGTTTGCATTTGAAAATAAAAAATAATCCGAGCTTAAGAAATGTGTCGTATGTTCGTTTTGATAAACTTGACAGTTACACAAGGCAAGGAAGATGAACTGCAAGCTGACCCAAGGCGTTTCGTTTTTTGGCTTCAGTTGTGAGAGCTCTTCATTCAGCAGGGGAAAGCTTAGGGGAGCGTTTGCTTGCAACTTCTAGTGAATGAGCTTGAAAGTTTAAAATGTTTATGTATCGTTACTTCAGTGGACCTTGCTTGCATTTGAACTGTTTTTGGTTAATGCGGTCCGATATAAATAGAAAAAGGGTAAAAGTCATGTTGATTTAGTCTGCGGACTTTGCACCGAATATTTCATTTACTAGTAATTCATGTTGCTTTTATTCTAAAATTTATCAAAAAGGAAAAAACATGCAAACGGCACGTGTTGATATTTTATACAAATTTTTTGTTTTTCTGTCAATGGCAGGCAAATTTTTATTACGCTATATTTGACGCCCATTTTGTTCAATGGCCTGCAGTTAGATTTTGAATAGCCAATTTTTATATTCTCTATTTCAGTATGAATTTGAGGTGCAACACGAAGGAACTTTACTTGATACCAGTATAACATTGCTGTTGAGTCCACTCACTTGGCTGGGTAAATTTTCTGCTTCTACGTCGTAGTACTCATCACTTGTACTGTAATGAATTACTTACTCTAAAAATCCTTGATATTTTTTCTGACAGCATGTATGCCAGAAAATATGTTAAGGATTTTTAAAACAACATAATCATTGAATAAGTTTGCTATTAAAAAATGCACATGTATGCCGGACAAATACAAGTAACACAAATAATTCGTAATACCTCTCAATTTTTTGTGTTTTTCTCGCAGAAATAATCATCCAGGCTCGTGGTTCAATGAAGTCTAGAGACCACGAGCATTTTTTTATTTACAGCGTGGTCACGGAGCTGCAGCAGCCAACACAAAAAACGCAAGAGCGCTTCAGAGATTATTTTAAACTGACTAACTTCAGACCTTAAGCATCGAACAAATAATCTTAGTTTGGATGTATCCTCCAGATGTCAAACCGACGTCGATATTACAAACACGGCAAAAAATTCTCAAAAAGAGTGCATCATTTGCTGACTCCAGCATGGAACGCAAGCCAATAGCAGGAGCAAAGCAGTTGACTGTGGAGCAGTACGGAGAGTTTTGCCAGTGTTGCGAGGGCTATAGGGAGATCGTTAGGGGGATTAGTCTCAACAGTCGTGGGAGTGCGCTTGTTCCTCTCTCTCTTCGTGATTGTTAACTCAACAATGCNGTTTAGTTAAAACAAAGTGTTTCGGTTTGTACAAGGTGTTACCTGTCATTCTGTGGTGTAGGAACGAATTGTAAAGGAAAAATTGATTGCACTTGAGCTGAAGTGCCACTTCGTGAATGTTGTCCCATCTAAATTAGAAATTATGAATTACGCTTTTACGATGATATGCAAGCATTCCTTGACAGTTCTAACATAGAAGTTACAATGCAAAACATTCTACGTCAATTTAAATTACACGGCAAATTGAAAATAGTCTATTGAAAAAGTCGTGCATTAGAAAATACGAGCATATAAAATATGTACATGTAAATGATATTACATATATGTATTAATATATATCATACATGCGTATATACAGGGTGTCCCAGAAGTAACTGATCCTTTTGATTTGCTAATAAAACGAAAACTATTAACGCTAGGATATTGAAACTTGCTTTATTTGAAAGAAAAACCTTTTTATGCTTTATTAAAACTAGGTTTTGAATATAATGTCTTTCAGATGATGGCCATGGTTGTTTTGACAACTTAGGGTTCGTTTCTTTGTCGTTTCCATAACGCTCCTTAGTGTATCAGGCGATAGTTGTCTTATTTCAGAACAAATGTTGTTTTTAAGTTCTTGCAGATTTGTTGGATTTGTTACATAAACCCTTGACTTCAGGTAGCGCCATAAGATGAAATCGCATGGGGTCTAATCTGGAGAACGAGGGGACCAAGGAATGTTACCAAATCTTGAAATCGAATGATTTGGAAAGCACTCATTTAACAATGTCATCGTTTCTCTTGCTGTATGGGTCGTGGCTCCATCCTGTTGAAACCAAGTATTGCGTAGGCCATGTCTCTCAATTTCAGGAATTAGAAATTCGCTAATCATAGTTCGGTATCTTTCACCATTAACTGTTACTGTTGCGCCATCATTATTTTCAAAAAAGTATGGGCCAATCACATTGGAAGCAGTTATCCCGCACCACACCGTTACACGAAGAGAATGCAGCGGCCTTTCTTAATTTCTCTTGGATTTTCATCGCACCAAATTCTAGAATTATGTCTATTTACATGGCCAGACAAATGAAAGTGAGCTTCGTCAGAGAAGATAATGGTTTCGATGAAAGAGGCATCCTCACACAAACGAATAAAAGATTCGGAATAATTAACACGACTGTGACAATCATTAGGCAATAACTGTTGGGTTAATTTAATTTTGTAAGGATATAACCAAGTCTTTTTTAAGAATGCGGTGTAATGTCGATCGGGAAATGGATAATTAAGTTGAACGTTTTCTCATGGAGGCTTTAGGATTATCTGTAACACTTGCAGAAACTTGCTCGATTACAGCTTCAGTTCGAGTTGATTTTAATCTTCCAGATCATTGTTTATCATTAACATTTCCGGTGTCCGTAAATTTTCAATACACCGATTTAATTGTGTTCTTCGAAGGACTGGTTGTTGTTCTGAAATAATTTCTGTAATCACGTTGCACGTCTGTTGTTGACATTGTCCATGTGTAGATTTGCAAAATTCTTATTCTTTGTTCTTTGCTGTATGGAGACATGATGAAAATTAAGGGTTTGCAATGAAGCGAAAATCAAATGTCAAGCTGGTTCGTAAATAGGATACCAAGTATCCTATTGTGCCATAAAAAGGTTTTTCTTTCGAATAAAACAAGTTTCAATATTCTAGCGTTAATAGTTTTCGGTTTATTAGCAAATCAAAAGGGTCTGTTACTTCTGGGACACCCTGTATATACATGTGTGGATAATTCATTTAAAGAATCTTTAATAAGTAAAGTGATGTATAAAATATATTTAACTACAAGTATAACCAGGATGAAGAGATACCTACAACTCTCCCGTATAAGAGGCACGGCCGAATTGTACGTATTTGATTCCTAGTTTTTATTTTACTAAACAAGTTCATGTTTAAATCTATCTATTCAAGACCGTTTTCCTTGTTGTATTATAACAGTATTTAACTTGATGTTTATAAAAAAATATTCTTGACTGTACACACATGTGGAACAGAAGTGTAGGCATGGCAGCCGAAATATTATTGACTAAAATATTACTATTATATTATTGTTTTATTATTACGATATTATATTGATATTATATTTTATTGAAACATTGTAGGCATGGTGGAAGAGAAGCAAAACACAAGTGTAGACCAGACATAGAAAGAAGAGGTCGGTGCACCAATAAAGGTAGCGTAGTAATGCGTTTCCATCGTTCTGCTGACCACGAGCTGACTTGCTGATTCAGGTGACTTGCTGACTGCCTGATTCAGGTGCCTTGCTGACTGGCTGACTTACTGATTCAGGTGCCTTGCTGACTTACTGATTCAGGTGCCCTGCTGACTTACTGATTCAGGTGCCTTGCTGACTTGCTGATTTGCTAACTGGCTTACTTGCTAACTGGCTGACTTGCTAACTGGCTGACTTGCTAACTGGCTGACTTGCTAACTGGCTGACTTGCTAACTGGCTGACTTGCTAACTGGCTGACTTGCTAACTGGCTGACTTGCTAACTGGCTGACTTGCTAACTGGCTAACTTACTGATTTTCTGACTGGTTGACTTGCTGAGTTCAGCTGCCTTGTAATAGCGATGCGCTTCATAAACAAGATACCTTATGACACTCCAATGCCTTCTGCGTGCTCCATGATCTCCAGCTCTGTGCTGGAGCACTGACTCCATGATCTCCAGCTCTGTACTGGAGCACTGACTCCATGATCTCCAACTGGCCACTTTCTAATGGCTGTAATTTGCTTCTCTCTCCCTCCATGTTCGTGACAGTTAAATCGCTGCACTCCATTGAGTTGTGAGAGTCAAAGCGTTTGCTCTCTTTGATGGCAGTGCTCATGCCCAGTAACTTAATGCTGTGTCGTAGTCGACTGTTCTCCTCTCTGTCTTCTCTGTGCAAGGCATACTGGTTACACTGTGACACACTGGCTGCACTGTGACGTACTGGTTGCACTGTGACGTACTGGCTGCACTGTGACACACTGGCTGCACTGTGACGTACTGGCTGCACTGTGACGTACTGGCTGCACTGTGACGTACTGGCTGCACTGTGACACACTGGCT
>VCRD01007444.1:2907-21385 GCA_006783055.1 Trinorchestia longiramus
CGCTCACTTTGAACCAAATGTTTCCTTTTTAGTTACTGGAATGTAGTATTATTTGTTTGAGTGGCTTTCATTATTAAAATGTAATGCAAACAAATATGTTTTCCTGAACAATGCTAAGAAATAAATGTAAGAATCATTTCATATGAAAAAAAGAGGCACTGGGGGCGTGCAGGTCTACTGGATGCAAAAAGGAGGTGTCAGGTAAGATAGTTTGGGAACCACTGCCCTAGAGCCTCAGCCGTCAAGGATGACCACTGGCTAAAATGGCTATTTTAAACTATCGAAAAAAACTTTGTGGACCACTCTAAAGTGTTTAAAACAGAAAACAGGGACACATTATCGAGAATAACAATATCGAGAAGAATGTAAGAATTTGGATTCAGTTCAAAAAAGTGTACCAAGAAGCCCATCAGTAAGAAAAATATCGCTGACAGAAAAACATTTTCTTCACTTTAAAAATACTTCATCGCCCTGATTTGAATCCAAAAGAGAATATTCAATTTATAATTTCTCATGCATTTTTAGGTAAATATTTTCCTAATATAGAAAAGCTATGTGAAGCCCTGTAGAACGGGTTCAATAACATTTACCCTCACAATGTTTTAAACTGGTTGAGAGTATGCCCAAACGAATTTCATGTTTGTAAATATATAAAAGAAATTCAGGTCCATATTGATGACAAATTTTAATACGTTTATGTACTGTTTTATTGTTTCTCGAATTCTTTTCTACTGTTCTTGCACTAAAATTTACCCGACACAATTGTCCAATTTTGTTCAATGAATGATAAAAATACATTGGCTCGTATTTTTGAAATATCAGTCTACATCTAGACCCTATGACTTACCTTACCAAAATAATACTGATAGGCAGTCTTCAGACGAGATATCAGCTTGTGTTTTTGTGACGAAAATGTTATTTCACTCCACATGTAACAGAAATTATTCACTAAATTAACACATTTCTGTAGCATTTTGATGTTAGAAGATTTACATTACAAATTTCCTCCATAGCCAGATACTCTGAAAAAATATGAACATAAACAATTTGAAACTCATAGTCACAGCAATAGTTATTATGTTTATAACCTACAAGCATCTGGGGAACATTGTATTATGTTAGTTGAGAAGTGTGACATATCCCCAAAAGAAAATTTCTCCAAATTAAAAATCTAAACTCTAAAAAATTACGTCACTGTATCGAAAAAGCATGAGCTTGTAGTGAATCGCATGGCTCCACTACAAACAAGTACCGCGATGAAGCTAGCTGTCATCGACCAATGAACAAACAGGACAGAAGAAGTGAATCCAGCGACGAGGCTAGGTCCCGTTACGACCAGAAGCACGACATTAACCAATGAGCGGTCACGTTCAGGCACCAGAGCCCAGCTAACCGCCCTATATAACGAGGCTGCAACGGTCTGCGTCACTTACTCTCTAACAAACGCTGCCAAAGTCAACATCTCCGCCAAGAACTCTCATCACCTGAAAAAAAAAATACAGCCAACAGTAGAGCAAACGAAGAAGAAAGAAGAAATAAACCATCCTGAATACGGTTCAAACAATCTACGCACTAACCAAAATTGCACGCACTCCAACTCTTTACGTCCCGGACTCTGCCGGCAAGATGTCAGTACGCCAGTACTCGACATCAAGGCGTGCGTGGCGAAGAACGAAGAAACAATAACTAATAGAATATTCAAATGCCTAAATACAGACTATTAAACTCATCCTGCCTTTAATTGCCTTTTCTCCTATCGGGTTTCTCGACGGTCCCTTACTCCCTCAGGCGCTCACTCCGAGTAAGACACAACATAAAGATATTAAATGTCTGCTCGGAAATGAGAGATGTCTGAGGGTTGGGACTGGAGAGTGATTATAAGATAAATCACTACAAGATAATGTGTCATTTTTCTGGGGGGTTTTGAATTCAGCAGATGGAAATACATAAGAAAACGTTAATTTTGAGGCTGAATTTTTTTATTGATAGGTAGTGTATTCACAGTCTATAAATTACTGCTTCACCTAAATCCACATTCTATGGTAAGATACAAAACCATTTTCTGTACAGTGACTGTAATTAAGTGCAGCGGAAAGTTAATGTAACGGTAGCATTTTCGGACAGTCAAGTGTTATTGAGTGTGTTGCTTAATTATGGTGAATAAGTAAATTCTGGAAAGTTTCCAGGTGTTAAATAAGATACTAATGAGCAAGGGTAATGCAAATGAAGCTGCTATTGCAATGAATGCTGGAACGATCGACTCCTACTGCAATCATTGATTACTTTAACAAAGTTAAACAACCGAAGACGTGTATAACGACTAGGGTAAAGGTTAGTTTATAAGTTTAATTCCAAGAGCATCTACAAGCATTCATCCCACAGACTCCATGACTTGTTCGCATGAGTTGTATTTGAACAATAATAAAACTACAATTTTATATAAATGCTTAATTTTTAGTATTAACTTAACCTGGAACTATTTATTGGAATTGGTATTTAGAGGCTAACATGAAATAAGTCGATATATAGCGATCTTTCACAATATCAACAAGAACTTTTTACTAATGGATATGTGGCAACTTTATTCAGCATCCGCCCTGAAGAGTTAGTTCCAATCAAATCGGGAATATTGAGCCATTCATGAAGCAACAAAGCCCCTAATTGAAAACAAGTCAACGCCTGAAATAAAAACACGACAGTAATTAAACATAGAAGGTAAGTTACAGATATTAAGAAAATTTGATAAAGGTAATAACGTTTCCCTTATTGCCAGAACATTAGAAATATCAAGCCATACAATTTAAACTAAAATAACACAGTAGTAATGTATAGTCAATATTACAACACAATGACCAAACACGTCTCACATATTCGTCGCCCAGCATTGATATTACGGAAGTAGCATTGTTCACTTGGATTACAGATCAACGAGGTTAATTAACGATAAACCTTCATAGTTAATCGTAAGTTAGAACAAAAGTCATATCACTCTTTAAAAGTGTTGAAACAAAAAGAAAGCTAGCTGGTAAATTCACTGCTAGTCATAGTTGATTCAAAGAATACGAACATGAATTTAAACTAGAAAGTATTAGGATGTAATAGACTAAAATATGGTTACAGGAATGAACAGTTTGGTCAATTCTTGGATTGTTACCCAAATCTCATACCATATAAAGTAGAGGCATGAAACGGATTTCATTCTGTTACGTATTGAACGAACTTATGAGTGTATTTAGGAGTGCAAACTGCAACTTCAATTAAAGCAATTCACAAATCTACTTTCATTTCATGACTTTGGTTGTGGTCAAATATTTTAATTTGTTACGATAAATATTTATTTATGTAAACTCTATTTACCCTTGCAATCCATATGTACTAAGATAAATATTTCCAGAAATTAGTTTTTATCTTTCTTATTGAATATTTATTACTATCATTCATCCCAGCTATCTTGTCTCTCTAAAATGAAAATCTACAAACATTTTATGACATGCTACTCGTATTACAGTACTAATAAAACCAACTTCCTGCTTACACTGAAAAATTCGATAAACATTTTAGCTTAGATGTTTGTATTACAGGGCCCCCTCATTACTTAAATACTTTTTAAATGATGTTTAAGGATAATTGAGAGGCTACTGTAGCTATGAGTTTGTTACAGCAACAAAAATTTTAGAACATAGTATGTAGTTACAGCAGCTTTACCAATACTTTATACCGTCACCCATTCGCGGCTCACCGTTCGCGGCCCCGCATACTAGCGGATTTTGATCTCAACGTTTTTTTCCATAATTTTGGTAGTTTCGTAAATTTTTTAGGCTAATTTTTTAGCAGAAACACGCTCACATTCACTCTAAGTGGTAAATAATTTTAAAATAATAATGTCAGTTAATACAAAATAAGAAATAGAAAAGAGAGATGATACAGTATTACTGGTAAATAACTTTAAACTAACAATGTCAGTTAATACAAAATAAAAAATAGAAAAGAGAGATTATACAGTATTACTGGTAAATAACTTTAAACTAACAATGTCAGTTAATATAAAATAAAAAATTATAAAAGAGAGATGATACAGTAAAGGAAGACTCTCTAGAATGTGTTTTGGAAGTATATTTTACCGTATACAATATCCATACATAGGTGTTTTAAAACTGCATCAATAATTCGCCGATTTTTAGGATTCATGGGAGAAGAAGGAACGTAACCCCCTCGAATAGCGGGGGGATATTGAATTATCAACATCAGGGTCCTACTGGTCAATGCTTCAAAGAAAGTTGCTCATTTTTATCGGACCACTTATCTCATAAAATGTTAAGCCGATTGAACCTCTGTTGTGCCACTTATAGCCCTGACCTCCATTGGTTTTGGAAAGAGATGGAGTCCACAGTCCATCAACGCAAGGCATCGACAGTTGAAGATTGGAAGAAACTTGTAGGCAAAACTGCGAACAAAATGAACTAGGAAAAGTTAGAAGTGTGGCTTCTAGCTTCTGCCTAAGGATAAAAATCTGTGTTCATAAGAATGAATCCCATTTTGAAGTTAAAATGTAGGTTTTGACGTTCATTGCAATAAAATCGTTAACGTCCACAATTTTACGATATGTTTTTATTTTTTACAGTTTAAACCTTTATACGATATCAATACAACTAAATAAGCAAAATCTTTGTAAATACTCGTACCTAAGATATTGTTTTTAAGCTTTTTCATTTCTATTCAGATCACGAACTTCAATTTTTTGTGTATAAAGAATAAAATGTAGTTTTTTTATGCCTGTAGAACTAAAATTAGATCAAAGATGATAATTACAGCAGAAGTCATTTTAGTATATTAAGATTACAGTACGTAACTTCTTAAGAAAATTAAAATGTTTTGGGTTATTTTCTTCAAACTTCAATGTTTTGGTACTTCACAAGCCATGGAATAGTCCATGGGATGTTAGATGATAATTGCAGCCTTCGGGTAACTAAGCAAATCCTTAAACTCATTGGGGTATTTAATTTTGTACAATTTCTTTTCCCCATTGCATCATCCCATCACGCTGAGTAGCCGGCCGGGAAGTGAAAAATACTGTCGTCGCTTCAAGTTTCATCGTGATTCGCATACTTAATTGAAGGGTGGAAAGCACTAGTGGACTACTTGCATTTTTTCCCACAGGAGAAAATGCAAGTTGTCCACTAGTGCTGTCCACNTATTGGAATTGGTATTTAGAGGCTAACATGAAATAAGTCGATATATAGCGATCTTTCACAATATCAACAAGAACTTTTTACTAATTGTTATGTGGCAACTTTATTCAGCATCCGCCCTGAAGAGTTAGTTCCAAACAAATCGGGAATATTGAGCCATTCATGAAGCAACAAAGCCCCTAATTGAAAACAAGTCAACGCCTGAAATAAAAACACACCTGTAATTAAACATAGAAGGTAAGTTACAGATATTAAGAAAATTTGATAAAGGTAATAACGTTTCCCTTATTGCCAGAACATTAGAAATATCAAGCCATACAATTTAAACTAAAATAACACAGTAGTAATGTATAGTCAATATTACAACACAATGACCAAATACGTCTCACATATTCGTCGCCCAGCATTGATATTACGGAAGTAGCATTGTTCACTTGGATTACAGATCAAAGAGGTTAATTAACGATAAACCTTCATAGTTAATCGTAAGTTAGAACAAAAGTCATATCACTCTTTAAAAGTGTTGAAACAAAAAGAAAGCTAGCTGGTAAATTGACTGCTAGTCATAGTTGATTTAAAGAATACGAACATGAATTTAAACTAGAAAGTATTAGGATGTAATAGAATCGAATATGGTTACAGGAATGAACAGTTTGGTCAATTCTTGGATTGTTACCCAAATCTCATACCATATAAAGTAGAGGCATGAAACGGATTTCATTCTGTTACGTATTGAACGAACTTATGAGTGTATTCAGGAGTGCAAACTGCGACTTCAATTAAAGCAATTCACAAATCTGCTTTCATTTCATGACTTTCGTTGTGGTCAAATATTTTAATTTGTTACGATAAATATTTATTTATGTAAATTCTATTTACCTTGCAATCCATATGTACTAAGATAAATATTTCCACAAATTAGTTTTTATCTTTCTTATTGAATATTTATTACTATCATTCATCCCAGCTATCTTGTCTCTCTAAAATGAAAATCAACAAAAATTTTATGACATGCTACTCGTATTACAGTACTAATAAAACCAACTTCCTGCTTACACTGAAAAATTCGATAAACATTTTAGCTTAGATGTATGTATTACAGGACCCCCCTCATTACTGAAATACTTTTTAAAGGATGTTTAAGGATAATTGAGAGGCTACTGTAGCTATGAGTTTGTTACAGCAACAAAAATTTTGGAGCATAGTATGTAGTTACAGCAGCTTTACCAATACATTATACCGTCACCCATTCCCGGTTCACCGTTCGCAGCCTCGCATACTAGCGGATTTTGATCTCAACGTTTTTTTTCATAATTTTGGCAGTTTCGTGAATTTTTTAGGCTAATTTTTTATCAGAAACACACTCACATTCACTCTAACTGGTAAATAATTTTAAAATAATAATGTCAGTTAATACAAAATAAGAAATAGAAAAAAGAGATTATACAGTATTACTGGTAAATAACTTTAAACTAACAATGTCAGTTAATACAATATAAAAAATAGAAAAAAGAGATTATACAGTATTACTGGTAAATAACTTTAAACTAACAATGTCAGTTAATATAAAATAAAAAATTAGAAAAGAGAGATGATACAGTAAAGGAAGACTCTCTAGAATGTGTTTTGGAAGTATATTTTACCGTATATAATATCCATACATAGGTGTTTTAAAACTGCATCAATAATTCGCCGATTTTTAGGATTCATGGGAGCAGAAGGAACGTAACCCCCTCGAATAGCGGGGGATATTGAATTATCAACATCAGGGTCCTACTGGTCAATGCTCCAAAGAAAGTTGCTCATTTTTATCGGACCACTTCTCTCATAAAATGTTAAGCCGATTGAACCTCTGTTGTGCCACTTATAGCCCTGACCTCCATTGGTTTTGGAAAGAGATGGAGTCCACAGTCCATCAACGCAAGACATCGACAGTTGAAGATTGGAAGAAACTTGTAGGCAAAACTGCAAACGAAATGAACTAGGAAAAGTTAGAAGTGTGGCTTCTAGCTTCTGCCTAAAGATAAAAATCTGTGTTCATAAGAATGAATCCCATTTTGAAGTTAAAATGTAGGTTTTGACGTTCATTGCAATAAAATCGTTAACGTCCACAATTTTACGATATGTTTTTATTTTTTACAGTTTAAACCTTTATACGATATCTATACAACTAAATAAGCAAAATCTTTGTAAATACTCGTACCTAAGATATTGTTTTTAAGCTTTTTCATTTCTATTCAGATCACGAACTTCAATTTTTTGTGTATAAAGAATAAAATGTAGTTTTTTTATGCCTGTGGAACTAAAATTAGATCAAAGATGGTAATTACAGCAGAAGTCATTTTAGTATATTAAGATTACAGTACGTAACTTCTTAAGAAAATTAAAATGTTTTGGGTTATTTTCTTCAAACTTCAATTTTTTGCTACCTCACATGCCATGGAATAGTCCATGGGATGTTAGATGATAATTGCAGCCTTCGGGTAACTAAGCAAATCCTTAAATTCATTGGAGTATCTAATTTTGTACAATTTCTTTTCCCCATTGCATCATTCCATCACGCTGAGTAGCCGGCCGGGAAGTGAAAAATACTGTCGTCGCTTTAAGTTTCATCGTGATTCGCATACTTAATTGTTAGGCTTACGGGGACCTGTTGAAACAATAATAATATTGTGCAACAAACGATGATTTCGTTCGATGTTCTCTCCACATATTTGTACTTTTTGGTTCAATAGTGAACGCATTCTAGTTAAAATAAATACTGCAATGCTGTTTTTCGTACTCTAGTGCTTGTTTTTACATGCAGTATGTTACAAAGATTCATGACACTAGCATTAGTATCATGAGCCCAAGCACTCACGTACGTTGCTAAGTTGTGACCTCACAACCGAGAACGAAGTGCTACGAACTTCATAACCCTGTTCGATAACCCCAGTATCTAGTCAACAACAGGAAGAAGCTTCTTGGCTTTACCGATATTTGTGATTGTGTATTTGTGATTCAGTACATTCGTATGAGCTAGATCAACGTTTGTGCTGTGTCGTATGTTTGGCACGTTCTTCACTTTTATGAAGGTGACATGAATTTGGTGGTGTTCGAACAGAAGTTGCGCCCTGATCATAGTCGTGGTCTTCAAATGTTGTTAGTGTTGCGTTCCGGAGCTTTTTTCGACGTGTTTAGTACTTCAATTGCAATAACTAATCTGCTGGAATAGCGATTTAGTTCACTGATAATTGTGTATTTTTGAGCCAATTCTTTGAATGAGTAAGTACAAGGTGAACACATTAACTCCAAAAATTTACTTAGCTTTATTTGATCTATTCTGTTATCCAAGGACCATCGGCTGGATATTAGTTGAGTGTCTTGCTGATATATCAATGAAAGGTATTATGAAGTGAATTTATGACTTCATAGACTACTTAAAATGCACACAATATGTTTAAAGAAGCAATTGCGATGGTCAGTTTGATTTATGATAGGTATAAGTGAATTTTTCAGAGTAGTATAGTGTAATTTTCTTATGAAATTTAAGAGTAAACGATAAATTTAGTTAATTAAATGCTTCTCAATAAAAGCTAAACTCCAACACATTATTGAATCAGTAGTCACGTTTTTGACGTCGAACTTAAGTATTATTTCACACTTTGCAGTCGCGGATTAACAAACCTAAGAAATTCCAAGAAAAAACTACTCAATTTTCTTCCCTGTACGTAGATTTTTTTGCCAAATTAGGAGAATGTGTGACCGCTGCTGTGCTGGTACAGATAAGTATTTGGACGATTTCAAATTGTATTTTAATGCATTCCTAGACATAATACAACTGTAAAACTCGTAGAGAATCTATAATTTAGAGTAATGAACATAAATGAACAGCAAAATTAGGATTTTTTTTAAATATATTCAATGCAAAAATATAAACAAATGCGAAGATAAAGGGCGAAAAAAACAATTTGGTACTTGAGAAAAACCATTTTATCTATAGTTGTGCAGCCTCCATTTGCCAAAATGCTCCAAAACGCTTCATGTATGTTCTAATTCGATCTTAACAGATTTCTGAAACTGGGCCTATTTCTCTCTGATGACAGTTTTCAATTCATAAAGGTTTGTCGCTCTCCACTTGTGGACCTGCTTCTTCTACATTTTTCACGAATTTTTGACTGAATTTAAATCCGGGGATTGGCTGGGAAATGTCAATACATTAATGTTATCAAATTATCGCATCAAATCTTCAAACAGTCCAAATATTTATTTCAACTCACAGAAAATACATTGATTAAGACCGGCCTCGCTACTTCCCAAGGGAAGAAACTGTTATTTGATATCGTAAAGCATGGAGTAGACCTGTTTTGACTCCGGACCGCGAGACCTCCACTGTAGTTACGTAGGCTACAACCCCTGATGACTTTCTTCGATATTGTTTTTTGAAATTCAATTATGTTTCGAGTTTCCTCATTCATCTTATGAATCTTTGTTATGCTTTCTCGTAATAAGCGCACAGAAAAAAATTCCCCACAGAACAGACAAGTACCGATTAGAAATATCAAATCTTGAATTGAACGTAAATAACTGTTTCTTTTTTGGAAAACTATCGTTAAATTGTAAGAACATTCTCAAAAGATAGCGACACGAGTACGGATTCTGTAAATCCTCGTGACGCTCTTTAAATGCATGGTATATCATTTGACTACAAATTTCTCAGTTGACAATTAATTGGTTGGTTAATAGTGATCCATAACTTGAGTTTCTTTTAACTCATTTTAAATATTCAACTCCATTTAAAATATTTAATAAACAAATAAATAATTTCTAGATAAATAAGCCCTCAAATTTTACGCCCTAATACAGTTGTTTACATCAAATTGACTCCTATGAATCATAATCTTTGTCATATATGAATTATTTGCATTCATGCTGATTTTTTTAAGTTGTAGCGCTTCTCATTAAAAAAGAAGAAATTCATACCCTCTTATTTAAACTAAACAGTTTTATGAACCAGTGATCTTGTATACTTCTTAGTTACTAATCATAGTGCAAGAGAGTTAAAAATTATTCATTGCTATCTAATCTGCAATACGAGTAAGTACTCTACGCTCTAGCGTGCAAGAATTTTCTTACACTCCTAAATAAACATCATTGTTCAATCTATTGATGTATACAAACGTCAACGTTCGTTTTTTTACGAATCGATATCTATTTATCTTTTTAAAAATAATGAGTGAAATTTGGAAAAATTTATACAAACAATAAGTTTTTATAACTGGTACCGGGTTCAGAGAAGGCTAATTTATAGCAAAATGAAGTCATATCTCCTGCCTGTTCTAACCCCATCCTAATTATCGTGATCTTTTTATCAAGAGAGCGACAAGCTCTGATGGCTCAAAAGGGTAAGCAATTTATAAGATCATCAGATTGACTGTAATTTCTAGGGCGCAGCTGCTGAGAGCAGGCAGCTCATACTGAGCTAATTTTGCTGCTGCCGAAGATAATGAGCAAATACTGGAGCTTAGCGACCTGTCTTTGTCCTTAACTGACGAGTTTGAGATGGCCTGACGCCAGCGTCCCAAACTGACATTGAGGAGCTTCCTTCTGTGACTTGTGAACTTTTGACTTTCACCCTTTCATTCGTGAATTTGTGAATTTTCAGTACGACTCTGTCAATTAGTAGAAATTGAACAGTTCACCAAAAGACCACACTCACTCTTCTCGCATGTTTCTGAGCCACACGGGTTCTCAGTGATGCCAGCAACCGTTTAAATGTGTGCCAAAATGTTTGAATAATATCAATACCTGTTGAATAACAATTCGTGAAGTATCTGAAATGTGGCACGTATGTAACAGCATGCAATAAATGATGGGTAAAAACTGTCATACCTAGTAATTTATTCAGGGAGAAGTTTAATTTTTACCTAACAAAAATTGAAGCCCTGCTAACTCTGGTTGAACATCAGAGAGCTTCACACCGGTTAGCAGGTATTGAGGTCATACGTCAACTAAATCTAAGAAATAGGAAGTAAACTTCACCTAATCAGAATCTCTAAGATATGATAACCTTCCATAAAAGTAAGCAATATTTCATCGCTGTAGAGTTTGAGTTTTTTGTATTTTGTGTAAAATTTGATTACTTTTTCATGCACAACTAACCTATTCTGAACCCATAAGTTGACCTGTATCTCCTATTTATGAAAAAACAGTTTACTGGAGTTGATGAATGTCTTACTAACTCTTTTAAAGTTGTTGCAATTTTAAGATAACTATATCATTCAATTTTTTCATGTTCAATTCTATAAGAAACTGGATCAAACATATGCATCATACATTCTTCATTATTGTTATTTTTTCATCTTCAAAATTATAATCAAATCGTCCTTCTCTGTTTTAAGTTTTTTCGATGTAGATGGAACTTCTAAAAGGTAGTAGAAACTGATCTTGATTCTGAATAATAATCATGATATCATTATGTTCAAGATTCAAATCAGTTCCGATCTGTGGTTCATAGTCATGAGTTTAAATTTTTTGGAATTTATTTATAAATTTTAATCGTTTTATTCCATTCTACGCTATTCATTTTGTAAAGTATAATTACTCAATATATCTTCAATTTCTTGATCTCAAGGTGTAATTGAACTGTAATTTCCTTACATCTTGTATTTAAAGTATTTCTATTTTTATCTGTAAGCCATATTCTTACATCGTATAGTAAAGGTTGATATACAGGTAAATAAATACGTTTGTTATGAGTTTCTACAATTTTATATGTATTTTAGGAAAAATGTGTACAGAATGATGTATAAAGAGCTACTGATGTAAGGTCTATTAATTATACTACAATCGACGAGCAATGAATTGATAGACATTATTTTTACTATATTTGTACTTTCATGTTCTTCAACACCTTCTAAGGCGATATATTAAAATCCTAACGTAGTTTTGAAAATGTTAGATTCATTAAAATTTATTTTAAAATCAGGTGAGTTCAAAACGATGACACATTTCAAAGTATTTTGATTCGCTTTGATTTCAATCAAATTTTGAATTTCAATCTTCTGAACAAAATTATTGATGCTTTCCATTTCATAGCTACTTATTGGAATTGTGAAGGCATTTTCAACATCATTTAATTCATAATAAAATTTGTTATTACTTTCATCATGCATTAAATCTTGTGAAATAGTCTTTTCTTTTGTAAATTGCTTTCTCATAGCTTTCCTAATGCTTACTAATTTTTTTTTAGTTTTGATATCAACCAACGTCATTTTTTCAAGATAAAAATTCAAATAACTATACCTTAATGTCAATTCAATTTGTTCTCAATGTGAGTTCAGTTTATGATATCCATGAAGGATCATCGTATCCTCTTCATTTAACTAAGAGTTTTCCTTTACTTTTTTTCATTTTATCAATTTCATAAACATCACTGCTATTTTTTGAGAGTTCTTGTTCATAAAACTTCCTATTAATTCTACCCTATTCATATCTTTCAACTTATAAGTCACTAGTTCTGTCAACAATATTTAAGAGATGGTGAATAGCTCACTTGTGAAATTTTGTAAGTATCCTTTATGAAAGTCTTTACGTTTTTTGCTTATCCTCACTCGACCTTCAACGTTGAAATTTGGCTCGTTCAGATTATTCTGTTTCGTGGAAATAAATTATCGGAGACCCTTTTACTGTTTTCTTTCAATGTCGTTTCAAGAGATGCCATTTGCATGGATCTATGTAAACTATTATTGTAATTATGAATTAGATCTTGTAGAATATTAACCCAGTTTTTAGTTTTCGTGTGTGTAAAATAAATATTTCCACATTCGCGTTTTTAAATTTCTGTTGAAGCGTTCAACAACTTGAGCATTCGTTTCATTTTCTGGACTAAACCATTGAATTTCTTGCTTTTTGAATAATTCTTGTGCAGGTTTATTTATTAATTCTAATCCTTTATCCGTTAGAATTTTAGCAGGAACTTGTTATTTGAAAAGTTTTTGGACGATGCTTTGATTTTCTCGGATAAGAATCGTCCAAGTTTATTTAATAAAGATATCACAGTTAACACATGGTTTTATTTTTGCTCTCTGTATTTATGCATATCAACTAAATCAGCTTCCCACTGATCATCAATCTTTGATACTTTAACGCTTCTAGTGTTAAAACGGTGTCCTATTGGTATATAAAGAGCATATGTTTCTTGAATTTCTAACCAATGCTTTACTTAATTTCGAGACAACCCACTCTTGAAAACAAGCTCATTAATTTCAACATAGCCTTTTTATGATTATAATACATATCACTTAAGATTTCATCGCTCACTTCTGTGAGCACACTTAGACGTTTTTTGGAATGCGAAAGCCCAACCAGCTTTTCCCAGCCATTGAAGCATTAACTAATTTAGCATCTTGTCTAACGTACTCTAGTTCATTAGGATCTCGAGCAATTTCAGCAGCTCTTTTTGCTAAGATATCATCCGCATAATTTCTATCTTTAGTTTTAGGATATTGGAATAGAAAATATCATACTCTTTACATGCTTGATCTAATGAATGGATCCCATGGTAGACCATGGATACCTACCTAATATCTACCTGCAACGTATTTTGGTGAAAGATCTAAAGTATCATTCATATAAAATTCAATTAACTCAAGAACTCCATCCTATGG
Source organism: Trinorchestia longiramus (assembly GCA_006783055.1). NCBI lineage: Eukaryota > Metazoa > Arthropoda > Malacostraca > Amphipoda > Talitridae > Trinorchestia > Trinorchestia longiramus. Next base: position 16,745 of record VCRD01007444.1, read on the forward strand.
ACTACCAAAAGCGATTAGATTTTGTGAATAGATTTCTGCAGCTTGCAGAAAATGAAAACTTTGTAAAGAATTTAATAATGACTGAAGAGGCACATTTTTACCTCAATGGTTTTGTTAATAAGCAAAATTGCAGATTTTGGGCTTCAGAAAAATCCAAAAGAAATTCATGAACGTCCACTTCACTCAGCTAAAGTAATAGTATGGTGTGGCATCACGTCTTCGAGGATCAATGGACCATATTTTCTTGAAGATGCTAATGGTGATGCAATTTGTGTTCATGGAAACCTGTATAGACAGATGATTCAAGAATATTTGATACCTGAAATTGGAGATAATAACGCAGAGATTACCTTTTTCAAAAAGATGGAGCTACAGCACACACAGCGAAAGAAACAATGCAAATGTTAAAAGCAATTTTTCCAAACAGAATAATTTCTCGTTTTGGTGAAATACCGTGCCCGCCTCGATCTCCAGACCTAAGTGCTCCTGATTTCTTTCTCTGGGTATATTTAAAGAAAAATGTTTACATTAAAATGCTTGACACTTTACAGCAATTAAAACTAAACAACATTCAAGAGATCAACAACATTTCACCAGAGACATTAAGAAAAGTAATGAACAGCACCGTTGAAAGAGCCCGCCATTGTTTGACTAATAATGGGGGTCATTTAAAAGATATTGAATTCAATAGTTGAACGTATTTTATTGTTTTATTTATAAATTTACATTAAACTTTGAAATTTCTTCTTTCAATCGGAATTAACCAAATCTCTTTAGCATTTTTAGTTTTATAGCTATAATAATTTTAAAAAAGTACCTTACTTATGAGTCACCCTGTATATGTATAGTTGATGGTTATCACTGTGAATATTATACATTGTTTCGTAGATAGTCTATACAATGCTCTTTTATATTCTTCCATAGTGACGTCATTTTCGTCACATTTTCCTTTAGACCCTTTACACTCTTTATAATCTACTTGGTTTTTCATTTTATAACAATCTAGTTTTGATCTAAGACCTAGAAATTCTTGAATTGGTAATCCATCAGTTTCATCTTTCATTTTTCCTACAATTTTGTTTGCATCTGAATAGAGAAAATATTTTCTGATGATTTGATGTGTCATGTAAATCTTTATTTTCTTCATATCTCTATACAAATCTTTTGTCTTGATATCGAAACATAATGAATCTGTATCAGTTGCCTATAAATCTGCTTTATTTTCTTTTTTTAATACAATTATAATGGAAAACATACATCAATGTTTTATTTATGTCTAATATAGAAATTCTTACATAGACTGGCTTATCAAATTTTAATCTTTGTTTTTCCGTATGGCAAGCAATTAAATTTTTGGAGAATATTTTGAAGCCTTTAAAATTTGGGTTATTTGCTAATTTGTTCAATTCCTTATTTGTTTTCACTAAATTCTCTTCAACTCTACATATTTCTTGTGTTTTCCATAGATTAACCAAACACTGAGATATTCATTGACTTAAAAAATGCTTTCTCAAATTGAGATTTGGCTAGTTAGCGCTTTTTTGTATTCCATGTCAATGTAAGGCTTCATCCATGCACTCTCGTCAAATTCTAATATTCTGTGGACCTTGTCTAACTTTAGTCCTGAATTTAAATATTGTTTCAGAGCTTCATGATGAACAACATATTTTTTTCGTTTAACGAGATGAGAAACCAACTTATTCACAACTTCAATTTAAATATTTTCTGGAGCCAATGGTAAATAATTATCAATATTATGCAATTCTTTAAGGTTTTTTAAATCAACTTCTAAAATATAACCTTTATCGTTTCTAAGTTTACAGTTCAGATCTTTCCATTTGAAATTTCATGTCGTTAATTTCCAAGACATTGCCTATAAATAAAAAGTATAAATTTTTTTCATCGATGTAAGTTATGTTATTTGTTTTTTTTGTTATTATATGTTTCAGGGATATATGGATAATTTGCCTCCGCATATCGTTTTGATATAGTTGAAATACCTTCGCTTATGTGTTTATGAATGAACAAACACATATCATGATCTTCAAATAAATCTAATTCTATTTCTGTATGCTTCAGTAATGCGTCCAAAGACAATCCAAGCGTTGTGAAATAATGGACTGGATAGAGTGAATAAGTTTTCATACACATTTCTTTAAACTTTTCAAATACATCAGCTAGCAATAATATATCTACTTTAAGATATAAATTATGATAGTCTTTAGAGGTTTTACAACTGAATGCTTTCCAAATGTTAGTGCATCTTGATATTTATTCTCTGTTATGTGTTTATTATTCAATCAACTGTAAAAATCTTTTCTAGATGGAAACTTTCACAACTTATTTTCTCATACGTATTAACACATTCATATGGATAAATACCTTTTATGTTAATATACTCAAATTGTTCTTTATTTGGAAAGTATTTTGATAATTCCTCGAATTCCAGTAAATTTTTCGACACTTTATTTAAAAACGATGGCATAAATCTAAAAGAATCCAAGAATTGCAAGTCCCTCATGTTTTTATATCTTCGTGAATATTTGCACAAATGGAAATCCACTCTTAGTGTATGAGTAAAACTGATATATTTTTGATCAATTATTGAAATAGCATTTACTTTTCCAGGTTTCACTCCCAAATCTTTTATGAAATAGTGAACATCGTACTTCGATAAATTATGTAAAAATATGGGTATATAATTAGGATTATTTATCTTAAAAATACACTTTAGATGGGCAGCTACTCGGAATATAGCAGTAAAGTGGTTATGATCTCTACACTTATAATTTTCTATAGTATATCCTTCTTTCCAGACATAACACCTTGTTGCATTTTGATATTCTCGAAATTAATCGGATGGTAGGTCCTTTTTTTATTTTTTGTTAAAAATCCATAAATTCTCTTTCTTTCGTCTGCTAAATATTCTACAAACTTAGCAGTATCTTAATGTTATAAATTTATAATTTCGAATGTTGATCTGCCTCACTTTTCCTGTAAGAAGAGAAACTGTTCGGTAAATGTTTTTGCATATTTATAGAATAGCTTGAATATGCATCTAGCCTACCAGAAGATATTATCTGCGAAGTTGATTCAAAATCGGCATGTATCACAAATGGATGATTAATCATTTTCTGATACTGTGTAAATTTCAATTTATCTCCATCAGATGGGAATTTTATCGGAGTATGAACTGAACATTCATTTATAAAATTATTTAACAAATCTTCTCTTCTAAACATCTAGAAACTATATGAGCAAACAAATATTTTGTAATTATTATTGGTTTTAACGCAAGGACTTTACGATTTCATTGATATATAATGACTTCTCTTCTCATTTGTTATCAACAGTACTGAGACATCTTTATTTTTAGTTTTTGTTATCATAAGTGGCCATAGTTCTTTATTATAATTAAAACTGTGAACGTTTACAGATGAATCATTGTTTTCCTCGAATTGGCTGATTTTTATTCAAATAGCGAATTTTATGGGTGTAGAATATAATTGTTCTACGTCTGTTTTCAATCTCTTCGAAAATTTTTGAACATTTTTTTCGTCTTTGCAAAAATATTTTGTTACACACGATTTAAAGCACTCATCATTATTATTTCTTATATTTGCATGTTTATAACCTAAATGTTAAAATTTTGTAGGTAATTCAATGTGGTTATATCGTTCAATCGAATTATATTCAACTATCTTTATCCTAACATCAAGTAACTTATCAACTATCCAACCTAATGAATTCCATGTATATATTCTTAAATTTTTTTGGTCACTTCTTTGTACAAATTTTTGATGTCCATAAACTTCTTCGATACGTTGATAAATTTTTTAAAGTTAAACCATGCTTCATAGTGTTCTTTTTTATTTGCAACCCTCACTTTATAAAACCGTACCTTCAGGTTCAATTGCACTTTCATATTATCACACTTTTGTTTCTTAATAACCGACTTATTACGATTGCGATATTTTTCATGAAACCACTAGAATCGATAACTGCAATTTCAGAGAACATGTATTCTAAGCATTTATTATTTATAGCCGTTTTGAGAGCTTTAAATTTACACCCACAAGTATTTCTGAAGCGTTTCAAAGACTTCTTATGTGTATAAGACTTCTTATGTGTAAGGACTACTATAAACAGGACGTACACCGCCATGGCCAGTTCACTAAGCTCGGTTAACTTTCATCTGTCACAGTGCCAACATTGTCGTAGTCTGTCGCTCGGTTTGAATCGGACATTGTTGTTTGTTTCGAGGCACATTGCTGTATTTCTAAGTGGATACTGTTTGTTTACAAAGTTTATTGCTAATTATATGTATTGAAAATGCCGAACAAGTGTGGGGTTGTGTGAACAAATGAAATCCCTCCCAGTATCTTCAATGTGCCTGCTTCATGTCTGCCATCTCCAAAACCTGCACCTCGCCCGGCGAAAGTTGGAGACCAACAGCTGAGGTATTTTCTTCAGAAGGATAAGATTACTTCAATTGATGCTTTCAAACCTGAATTTAACCTGCAGAAGCAGTACAAGAACTTTATTATTTTAAGATCGAAAGAAAGGCTTGTGTGTTTGTTCATAAACGGCTACTTCAGTGAGTGCAGCCTGTCTGTGATTGTCGAAAACAAGCCCACTTTG